>JAQIVF010001392.1:0-14298 GCA_034698365.1 Steganacarus magnus | reverse complement strand
GAGGGGGTGGTCAAGTTTTCCGGATTTTCTAGGGGGGTCCAGACCCAGGCAAGACCCCCCCTCTGTGTAACTATGCTGGTAAGACATATAACACAAACATTAAAAAGTTTGAGATACAAAAAATTGTAGAAAATGTCTCAACAAACAGGATAAAAATGGCAATCCAGGAAATTCAGCGAAAACATTCACCGGAATTACTTTTCAGAAATACACGAAAATAGTAGTTTAGCATCTGTTCAAATGTGTTATCGTGTGTCGGTTTTCTGCATTTATTTTCTACATAAGTTAGGAAATGTGTTTAATGTTATGCAATTAAATAAAAGACAAAATTATTTAGTTTGGGATTTTTATTTTACAAAATCAATAGAGAGAGTAGATTTCATATAATGTTCAATACTTATAAAATAATTACAGTAAGAAACTATTGTTTATGTTGTGCTTCGGGATATTACAGCTCAAGTGAAAAATATTTTATCATAATTTCTTACGATAAGATATTACAGTACAGTACAGCGCAGAATAATACCGACAGTAACTTAGAATAACGATAACAATTATGGCTATTAGCGAAATCTTATTGTGACATATATTATTTTGGTGTTCAATCAATTTAATTCAGCATAAATGTCTCGATTAACGGTATAAAGCAGTTTTTCCTCCTTACAAGTGAACGAAGATTAGATAAGGTTATCGCTGTTTCATGACAAGATTTATTTACCATAGAAGTAAGACATGAAAATTTATTTAAAAGGCATATGTTATAACTTACAAGTCAGTGGATATGAATGGAAATAATTCTCAATGCAAGTGACGATAACACGTTAGCGAAACACTATTTATTTTTGATAATTTGTGTTTAATTAGTGTATAAAAATGAATTTACAACATTTTCTACTCAAAAATTGTATTACCGTTTTTCTGACCGAATTTTTGGTAATAAGCGCCCAAAACTTGAATAGTGTTGACGGCATTGACGGCAGGCTAAGTAAATATAGAGAGTTTTGCGACCAAAGCCTAAAATGCCATCCAAACTTTGATTGCGTACATAATCAGTGCAAATGCCCGCTGGGATACATATTTGATTACAATACTTATACTAATAGTAATAAATATAATAATCGTGACATAATTGGAAAATTATTTGACAAACAGAACAGCACAGAGCGATGCGTGAAACTTAATGAATTTCGTTGCGCGGATGACACTCAATGTCAGGTTTCGGGCAATAATCGTGTTTGCAATTTAGAGAAAACTGTGTGCGAATGCAAGAAAGGCTATAACGTGGACACTAAAACTAAAGAGTGTCACAAGAAATTCCACCAAAAAATCGTGTTCAAACCGATACACCGTTTTGTTAACAAAACGTTTGTGCGTATAAACAATATGCTGAGTTCAAAGGCATCGCATTCAAAGGTATTACTATTATCAAACATAACATCGTTGGCGTCAACGCTAACAGATAGCTGTGTCGATGACAGTGACTGCCAGCACATTAATTACACGTACTGTCATAACGCACAATGCGTTTGTTGGCCAGATTTTCAATCATTCTCGATCGACGCTAATAGCAGCTACTGTTTCCGAAAGCGATGCATCAGTCACTATGACTGCGTAACCGTCGACAATCCTAACTTGATATGCAATAAAACTGTTTGCGAGTGCGAGTACGGCTACACAATGAACGCCAGAAGAGTTTGCACTAAACTCGACAAAAACCGCATAACGTGTAATATTATTTGCCAGATCTTTGGAGGCATTTTTGGTTTGGCTTTTGTTTGCTCTGTTATCTATTGGTGTATTTATTGCTGCTTTTCATTGTGCAAGAAGTTTGCAAATAATATTAATAGTACTACTGGTGAACAACCAACTGGCGATCACAGACAATTAACGCAATCACTGACCAGTCCTAATATTATCGCGCGTCGAAGAGAGAATGTTTTAGTATCGGATCAAACGCAAGACTTTAGGCATTCGTATTTTTACGAAACCGATCGCCCGCCCTCTTACTCACAGCTAATGGATAGTCCGCCCGATTATGATTCTGTTATAAAGAATGAGGCGTAAAATTTTAGATAGCAATTATGTAAATAAGTACTCATCATTTAATTGGTTTTATATATTATGGTAGATTTTTGTAACCAGAATTTCACCTAATTTTGTGCAAACAAACAAACTGCTATTAGGAAAAAAAACTTAAGTCAAACAAACCAAAAAACACACATTAACTATCAACCAGAATCAACATACACCTATAAAATTGCCGACTTTTCTTTTTTGAATTATTTAGCGTTTAAATTTTTATAAATAATTTACATACAAATTTTCTATTATTTAGAATCTAATTTTAGATTATTTAGCATTTAATTTTAAATTTAATTACTTTTTTTGAAAGCTAATAGGATCAACAAAATATTCAAAAACATTAACAGTAATAATAAAATAGTAGTTTTAATAAAACATTTTCATCAATAATTGATATTAATTTGCAAACATTTATATCAAACTTTAAATAAATGAATATATTTTATACCTCCTACACACTTGTTTTGGTCAATTATTGCAAAGAAGTTTCATAAGTTTTCAAATTTGATTTCATATCCTAATAAATTTTAAGCATTAAAAATTACTTGAGAATATAAACTTGAAAATACAGTAATTTTTAAAAACTTTTATAAATAATTTTGTACAGTATACGGTATAAGCATTTGTGTATATATATTATGAATTACCCCAAATGGTTTTATTACCCTATAAAATATAATCGGTAAGAATTTTATATTATAATTACAATAAAGAAAAATCTCTTTGACTTCCGCTAATATTTTTTAGCCTACTTTGATTTACTAAAGTCAAACTATTGTATTTGACTTGTCAGTCGGTATGTGCGTAGACAGATCTTTATGATAATAAATGGATTTGATAAAGCGACAGATAACAACCGATAACATTAACATTCAGATACTAATTTAACTCATAATCAAAGCGAGTTCAACGAATGCTTAGTTCTTGTTTTGGTCTATCTCTTACGGATTTTCTAGGAATGGGGTCAAATTTCGGAAAACACACTTATAGCGTGCTACTATGCTTAAATATAAAGCATGGTTACACAGAAGGGGTGCTTGCTCAGGTTTGACTCCCCCTAGAAAATAGAAAATAGAAAAACGTTGAACCCCTCCCCTAAAAATCGAGATTTGAAAAATGGTCGTTTAAATCCTAAGAGTTTTAAAGACCCCTATAAATTTTGTCCAAAATGAGAAAAAAATTGTCTCTTAAATCCGATGAGATTTGATCCCCTCCCCAAAGAATTTGGCTACCCCTTGGCTATATAGCTTACCCCACCCAAGATGTTAGGAGCGGAGTGTAACTAGACTATGATCTAAAGAGTTAATTTAATATTCTACAGTGTGATTTAAATTTCTAATAATTCGATTTATCTAAAGAATTTCAAAAATTTGAATTAGTATACAAATTATTGCTTATCAATTTTTATATATTAGTTCAAATACTTGAAAGTATTTCAAAAGTTTGAAAATATTTTTGTTTTTTTTATTTGTCAAGAACAGTTCTCGAGAAAAGCTCTACATTTATCGTTGCGTGACTTATTTTCCGTTAATTTGGTTTTTTCGATTGACTTAAATAGCGGAACTTAACGAGGATAATATTTCTTAAATAACTTAAATGCGTAACAAAACAGTCATAACCTTCTCTTTTTTGAAATGCAGCGCAACGCGGTAACACTCGTTTTGTTACAATTTAACAAATCTTAATTCTGAACTTTATAAATATCGTTATTTTATTTTTATTTACTTGAATCGTGTAATAAACTAAAATGTATTTCTCAGTGATATATCATATTAATATTTTGATTTCGTTGCTTACTGTTATTAATTGCCAAAATGATGGTTTCGGTTTGGGACAACTCGGACAATTGGGTGGATTAGGATTAGGTGGTAGAGGTGGTGGTGGCGGTGGTGGTGGTGGTGGTCTTGGAGGTCTCGGAGGTTTAGGAAACTTATTAGGTGGTGGTGGTGGTGGCGGCGGCGGCGGTCTTGGAAACTTAGGATTAGGTGGTGGAGGTGGTGGTGGTGGTGGCGGTCTTGGAAATTTTGGCAACTTTGAGCAACTCGGTGGTGGTGGTGGAGGTGGTGGCGATAGTGGGTTCGGAGATTTAGGAAACATCGGAATTGGAGGTTAGTTTTATTACTGAATTTCAAAATTTTCGATTTTAATTTAACTCTTGAAGATTAAATTAAATCACTTTAACTTATAGTTAAAATAGTCATTTTTATTCGCATATATTATTTGAGTGAAAATAATTTTAAAATTTTAAAAATATCAGCGTAAAAACTTAACATTTACTGTATAAGTTGCTGCATTAACTTTTAAAATTAATTTTCAATTTAATTAAATTTAAATAAACTAAAAAGGTGGTGGAAATGATGGACTTGGACTCGGACAACTTGGAGGAGGTGGCGGTGGGCTTGGCGGTTTTGGTGGTGACGGCGGTGGGCTCGGAGGGCTCGGCGGAGGTGATGGCGGTGGGCTCGGAGGACTCGGCGGAGGTGATGGCGGTGGGCTCGGAGGACTCGGAGGAGGTGATGGCGGATTGGGTGGTTTAGGCGGTGGTGGACTTGGAGGAGATGGTGGTCTTGGCGGTGGTGGGTTGGGTGGTCTCGACCCACTGGGCTTATTTGGCTAAATATTAGATATTTTTAAAATAAAAACAGAAAATTGCGTGTTAGCAGACTGAAAATTTATATCACGAACGAGAAACACAAAAGTTATCATTTTTTGTAATAAATGTTCCAAAAAATTAAATATGTCTAATTTATATGTGGATTAAAATCTTAGTGGTTTCATTAAATTTTGAAATTATATTTTTAAATATCACAAGTTTATGTTGTTATTTTGGCTATTATAGCCCAAGTGATTATTTATTAGTAAATTCATCGAAAAAAATTGTTGATTTTCTATATATTTTTACAATTTATGTTTTTTTTAAATAATTTACCCTCTAGTAAACTTGAAATTTTAATTATTAGATTAGATTTAAAACTTAAACTTAATCTCTTAAAAATGTTTAAAATTATTAAGCGTGAAATGTTTTAATTGAAACATAATTTATAACAATTCAGCAAATATTTTAATCAAACACGAACCAAATTAAAATCTTTTATTATGCCTGCTTTTCTTCGGCTTTGGTCGAATGCATTTGCTATTGCATTGCAGTAAACTGTCAAAATTGTTTGCATTCCCTACAAAAAAAATATTGACAACATAAACAATGACAATAATTATAAACTTATAAAATGGTTGTAATAAAAATTAAAATAGAAGTGGAAATAAAACTTTATTTTGTGCATTAGTGGTATGTATAATTATTCTTAAATCTAAACCTCAAAGAAATGGTCAGTTATGTAAATTCTCGAAATAATAAGATGCGCTCAAAACTCCACGGATTTAAGCGGCAAGGTTTTCAAATTACACCCAAATCAGCTTAAATTTTGCACCACAAGTAAGCAAATTATACGACTTTAATTTAATCTGTAAAAAATTATGTTTCAAAATGCTTTACCATGACATCCACCATAAATAAATTCCTTGCAAGATCTGGTTGTTTTATTAAAGTACCAACACTCTAATCTCGCGACACACGGTCCGCTTACTGGTGGCATCGAGCAAATATCCCTTATTAGCGAACGCTTCCTTTTTTGTTGATCTGCCTCGGAATCGCTTAGATATGACTGATCGGGTTCCACTACTTCGTCAACTACTATCTGTCTTCGGTGTATGGCATTTTGTTTGGCGACTTTGAAATCTATAGCTTTAGCTATAAACGGTTTTTTGTTAAATTTGCTCGAATCATATCTGTGGTTATCCTCATAATCGCTGGTTACCGAAATTTCTTCATTTTGCGGTACATTAATGTAATCATTTAGATTATATGGAAGCGACTTCTGATCGTATTCACCTGCTATTTTAGTATGTCTAACAATTAATTTTTAATAGATTTGACAAGCGTTCAATTTAATTATAATGTTTACGTATTAAATATATAGTTTTATGTTTTCAATTTCATCATTGAATGCGCATATGGTCTCTCTGTAATTATACTAAAATACTCGAACCTTTTGTAACAGTAAATACAGTTATTTTTTTTGCAACACTCACCGAGAAAATTATCGCAATCATTGTTGCAATAAACAGTTTCCAACAAAATTACACTGACATTTAAATAGAATAAATTAATTAATTTAGAGCGCATTATGTTTTATTTGAATTGTACAATAGATAGTTATTTCATATTTTAGAAACACTAACGAAATTATTATATAATGAGCTCACTCTGATTTTTATATTTTTGTCGGTAATTAAAAAACTAAACATCAATTATAGAATACTGTTGTGTTATCGCTGTTTGATCTTTTTTAGATTTTTATTCAACTAAATAATTTAGGTTTATTACTTCATTTTGTTTCCCCGAAATATTTTCTGCGTTTAAAAACATTGTTATAGTTCAGTAGTTAAGTAAAGCATCTGTTTTCAGTTCTCGTACAGTAGTCATCAAGTTTTTCGATACTCTAGACTTAACCACAAATATAGAGGGGCCATAAAAAGTAAGTCCTAAAATTAATTTTAATAAGCCTCCTATCATGAATTAAAAAATAAGTTATGAAGAATATTATCATAAAAATTTTACAAATTCAACAATGGTTACAATAATTTGATATTTTAGAATATATTCTCCGTTTCCATTGCTTTACAATGCTTTACTGGTCTGAATTGACCGGCAATCAAATAAATTGTCTTTTTAATTTGATCTGCAAAAATAATTTTTCAAAATGTACATTACATATACCATTAATAAATATTTTGCAGGACACTGTTGATTTATTATAGCCAACATCTAATAAATTAAATTGCGTATTTCTGGTAGGTTTGGCTTTATAAAAAAAATTAGAGACCACTTAACTTAATGTCTTTCCTGTAGTCTTTCTTGGTTTCCTTAGAAAAATATCTGGCTGTAGGCTTTTAACAATAGACTAATATCTACGAAAAAACTATATGTTTACTCCCAGCTTTACAGACCAGGATTAAGCACTAGTACTTTTTTAATAAGTTTTTCTATTCGTTAAAAGTGAACACAAGAGATGGAGACATATATAAATATTAGGCATAATGAATATAGCCTTAAAATACCGATACATTTAGTTAAATTAAATATACTATCTATAATTTAACTGTTTTACACTATATTTTTTTAAAAAAATTATCTAAATAAATTCTGCGCAAAAATATCTCATTAAAGATAATCGATCTTTAATCTATATGTTATTATTTAGAATAATTGTTTTTTAACTTATTACTGTAACATAAATTGCATGCATTATAATTGAATTAAAAATTACTAGTTAATCATTCGTGTAACACATGGTATTTACAATTATAGTAATTAAATTAATTAAATGGATATTTTATTGATATCAGTTCTGCTATTAGTTTCGCAAATGCGAGCGACAAACGGGTTCAACCCTTACGAGTATGACTACAACGACGACGGATACCTAGACTTTCACGATTCAGACGACGACTTACACGACTACGTGAACGAGTATCACAATTCGGAATTTCAGAAAGAGTGGAGTTACTACTATGATGGCACGGCCGACAGTGCGCCTCCCAATCAGGACGATAACGTTTTCAAAGGCGAGTTTGAATGATGAGTGGCAATCAAGTTTTGTCGATTCTTTTTCTAAATAAAAAGTGTTTTGAATAATCTAAAAATATTTGGTTTTTTGTACTATAATTTCTCACTGAAAATTATTAATTGTAATAAACATCATTAAAATAAATTATTAATGATTATTGAATGATAGCGTATTATTAGTAATTATTAAATGTATTTTCAAGAAAACAACTACAATACAGTATCTATATTACGTAAATAATTTTTTTTTGCAAAATATGTAATGAGTGTTTTTAAGAAACTAATAACTATTACTATATTACTGATTGAGACAAATATTCTCAATTCATTTGAAAATTACATTTTCAGTATATAAGCTCACAATTCACATAATAACGATTATGATGTAGTACTAGTTAAAAAAAATTGCATTGTGTAATAAATAACCCAAAAAACTGACATTTAATCAATAACAAGCAAACAACTACTTTCGCTGGCGAATAATTTCTTTCATCAAATAGCGGAAGTAATTGTGAAATATCCTGTTAGTTTTATTATTTTTATAGTTTCTAAATAACAGTGCCCCGATATTCTGATATCCAGCTCCTATCAAGCGATATAATATACTTCCTTTACTTAATCTGTCATTTATCTATGGTATATCGTATAATGTAGTGTAATAAACAGAAACATCTTTTGGGTGACCTTTGGTTTAAAATATTTGGTTTATTGCGATACAAAATTGCGGTTATTTTTATAGAAAATTTAACTATTGGCGGTTAACTGCTAGAAAATTTTATATTCTGGGAAATCTGTCAAAATCAAATGAGTTAAAATTACACTTAAACTCACCCCATAAATCTTAATAGGTTTTTTTATAACATTTTGTTGTCATTGAAGACTAGACCACAAATAATAAACATTTAAAATCTTGAAGAAATATGGCTAGAGATGAATTTATTATATGCGTCTATTATCGTTTGCAGTGCCTTAACATAACAAACAATATAAACAGATGAATAATTCACACTTTACTATATACTGTATAAATATGCTATGTTCGCAATTAAAACAATTTGCAACATAATTTACGGGTTATTGCAGATTTTGGCCGATAACCGCGGGGTTATCTAGTTTTTTATAAGTACAGTCCGAATTTCTCCAAACATTATCGTGAATGAAGTGTAAAAGAAAATATACATTTATAGAACCACAACATACCTTTTCTCACTGACGAACAGAAATCAGTAATCCTCAGAACTTTACTATACTAACAGAAATCTCGTATCGTTATAAGAGTGTAAACGATAAAATAGATAATAAATCAAAATGTGATGAAAAAAATAATAAATTATACAAGTTATAAGTTCAGTTATATCATATGTTCTTGTTTTAGATTTTTCTCATTAAGGAAACGAAATCGAATCTAATGTCCGGTAATTTTTCGCGCGATACCGCTTTAATCAATCAAATTTTTGCGTCGTTAATATAAAAATCAAGCGAAACACACATATACTGTATATAATGATCTTTCGCTTAATTGCCTAAAATCTTTATCTTTATGAGTTATTAACTTTGCCAACAATTGGTTTAATGTTATTTTTTGTTATCTAGTTTTACTGGAATCGTTTCAAGCATTTCAAAACAATAACTTCAGTAGTATTACATTGTTTCAGTCATATAATGCAGCAGTAGTTATAACCAAAAAGCTTGATTGTGAGCTAAGTTTTTGTATTATCCAATTCTGTTCATGCATTATTCATAGCATTTAATAAATTTATCACTAGAATAATTGCGCAAAAAGATGAGATAATGATCGTATTATTGCATTTAGCGAACCGTAAACTTGAAAAATTAGCTTAACGTTAGAGATAAACTCGTTTTTTTATTTAAGCTTGAGTTTTAGTTAATTGTAAGCGCACTAAATAAATCGAATAATATTTTATTTTTCTCGTGTAATTTGTTTAATTTCAAATAAATGTGAATATTTTGCTAACTAGTTATTTCAGAGTTGTAGTTCTCAGAAGTTGTACACTTGAATATTGTATATAACTTTAATATGAAAACAATTTCTTTGAGACGTCTAGAGAGGAATATAAGGCGATTAAAATTTAATTATAAATTAGAATAAACATAAACCATTTTGCAACTCATTCAAAATTTATATCTAGTTAGCATTTTTGTCAATAGTGAGATTACATGGCCTATAGACGCGAAACTAATCTTAAATTTTGTTTTGAAAAATAGAGAAAAATGTATTTCAAAATCCTTTTAATATAATTTATATATACAATTTGGACTTACAGCATAAGAAATCAGTATAAGTATTAAAGAAGT
Source organism: Steganacarus magnus (assembly GCA_034698365.1). Taxonomy (NCBI): domain Eukaryota; kingdom Metazoa; phylum Arthropoda; class Arachnida; order Sarcoptiformes; family Steganacaridae; genus Steganacarus; species Steganacarus magnus. The sequence goes on along the minus strand of JAQIVF010001392.1, from coordinate 4,274 downwards.
TTGTAATATCAAAACTTCGAAGCAAAGTTAACTTTCAAAATATGTTTCACATAAATTTCTTAATGCAAAGTGAGAGTAACGTTGTATTTTTTAATAAAATAAATGTTCTCTGAAAACTAAGCTCAAAAAATTTATGTTTGGTATGAGAGCTCTGTTATGCGCAACATTATAAAAACCTTTGCCGCTAGTATTGATCGCGACACAAATGCGAACAACAATAGCACACAAAAAAAACTGAAGGATAAATTAATTGAGCGCTCATTTAGAAAGACCTTAAATGTGTGTGTATAAGCCTATACAGTAACATAATATAATAATAACTTGTAGGGAAACTTTTTGTTATTCATTATTACTGCTATTATTATTATTATTGTCATTTATTTCGCTTCTGTTTTGTCGGAAATTACTAATACCGATACATGTAAGGTATGCATAACTTACGTCTGCTATTAACAATGAAAATGAATATTTATTTTAGTTTAGTTTAATTTATACAATACTGTATATAACTGTAATTTATAGCACTAGAGATAATTATCGCTATATTCTAATTTTGTCGTTACGAATTCATTGCAATGGCCTTAACTTGTGTCACACATATTTTTGCGCTTTTATTATCAACAGTATCACAAAAATATTAAATAGAAAAGTTTTTTCCCGAGTTTGTATGAGTTTTCTGTTTCATATGAGCTATATGTTAGTGCGCTTTTTAATTAATTAATTTTTTGATATCACTGGACACGCAGACCTTGCGTTAATTTAATTTCTATTATATTCAACCATAATTTCACACAATTTTTAAGTAATTTTTATTTTAAAAACGTGTAACGAAACAATAATAGTTTAGATTTGCTATTTGCTGTCATATACAGTATAACGCCAGTGCATACACTTTGCTTTCATTTGCTGCGCCAGAGAATTATATAATAGGCTTATACTCTACGCAATTCTTAAACCATTAAATGTAATAAAAGTTTAATCACATGGAAATGTAATTTTAAGACCCGGTAAGACTTTAGTGCATGGATGAGCGATCATTCTCTCCATTAGCTAAGACTCTCTCGCAAAAATATTTTCAGTCCATCACTCATAAAACGCTCGCAAAAGAATTTTTGCCATTAAAATCATTGGAATAAATCGTGTCATCACGTACGCGATACGTGTGTTTTATCATTTCGCTCATTATTTCGGGTTTTAATTGAATCGTGTTTTTTTTCATTGCAATTTTTTTTATTGTGTGCGCAATTTCAGCATAATTATCTCGAACAACACAAAAACAAGTTACTTATTGTCAGCGCGATTAAAATTATTACGGCATTAAAAAATTTATTTTGTTACACTCATTAGTAAATTATGCAAATAAATTCTCTCTTATTTGCCAAAATAATAAAAACTTTTCCATATTTATAATACCACACCAACTTATAATAAATAACTTTGCTAATTAAGGAAAGAGTGATGTCTATATTTGAAATTAAAATTAAAATGAGGATAACTTAATGAAATAAAATCTTAATTATTTTTATTAAAAGCTTAGTTATACAATCGTATAATTCATGCCTACCTAACGTTATAATACGTTTGCCTCACATTTGGAATTATTTCGCTAAAAGGTTATTAATTCCGCGCAAATATAGCCTATTGTTTATTCTGTCTAATAATAATACCTGAGCTTAGATTCTTCGCGCTTTGCATTAAAAATAGTCATATAAATAATTCACACTTGATTTTCCTTCATTTCTTGTAGAAATCAATTCCACCTTTTAATACGTAGTGTTTTCGTTATCTGCCGAAACGAATGAGCATCGATATGGTTGAATGCGTTGTACGACTAAACGAAACAATGACACTGCAGATAATATGCGACTGACTGTCCGAAAAAATGAGTTACGATAGTATTATTAAAATTACCTGCAAAATTATAGCTAATGATTAAAGAGCGAAATTTATGATAAATGACAGCTATAGTCCTGAAATAACTATTTTCTGGGTGTATTACCAGGTGAATAATATGGTGCATATTTGTGTTAATATAATAAGGTATGATAAGAAATTATCAGTATTTTCACTGTAAGTTTCTCAGTATTATACAGGCATAATTTTAGGGAAAATTAATCTTTATAGTATTATTTAATATTTAATGATAAATGTTAAAATAATCAGATTAGAGAAGATAAGATAAAATCTAGCGATTAATAATGATCACAAAATCTCATCTTTTATCGATTCTGTTAAAAGTATTATGTAATAAATATTATTGGTATTAATCTGGCTATGAATTAGTTAGAGTATGAAAACTTTGAAACATCAATTTAATTATGGTGTCAAATTGAAATATTCCCGGAAAATGCAATTCTTGTCTTTCTTATTTTTTACTGTGTACATAAAGAAGTTTTGCTGATTACACAATTTTTTAAAGAGAATAGTGACTTTGAAAACTAGATCTCTGTGTGGCTGTGACCTCTACGAACAAATTCTATGATTCTGAGTCATTTATTTTTCGAATTGATTTCTTGCGAATGGAATTGAAAATCTCAGACCATATGGTTGTTTGTCGTTACGTGAATTTTTCCTATAATGAGATTTTTGGATATTCCAAATCAACAAAATTAAACTTTTCTCTAAATTTCACTTTGTTCACCATTCAACTAAACTAATATACTTTATTTTGTAAGTTAAAAAATAAAATTGAAAGCACAGTGAATTTGTCACTGTGTCTGCATTCGGACAGTAATCGTGTTTGCGATTGTAAAGAGAATTGTATGTGAATATAAGATCGACACAAAAAAAACAAAAGAGTGTCACAAGAAATTTAAACACAAAATAAGGTTAATATTCAAAACGAAACACATGTTTTGTTAATAAAATTTATAGCGAGAATAAATGATATTCTAAGTTCAATAAATAGCATAATTGATTGCGAGCGCATTAATTGCATGGTAATTTCGTAAATTCGTAATTTTTTATGTAAATAATGGATTGAATTATAGAAATGATGCACATATAAATAAATAATGTGCTCTCATTATACCTTTAAACAAATTCTAGTAATGCGCACAACATTTTCGATTATTGTTGCAAATATGTACAACAAATCAGATCAGTATCGAAAGAGCAGTCAATAGTTGGGTTAAATTTAGTGGTAATAAATACGTATTATAATGCAATGACAGTTTTCTATTCTTTTTGTTGTATTCGATCGCCATTACCTCTATACACAAACAATTTCTCTTAAAATCTTTTCTGTCTCTCGTTTAATCTAACCATTATTCAGTGTCAAACATTAATGTCAGTAAATAACTTCTGTAGGATATAAAACTTGATTCTGTTGGCGCTGCGAAGTTAGCGCGCAGTCTGTAATGAATTATCTGTTTTGTTACCACACATATCTCTCCGCAACTCTCACTCGCCATGTGAGACATGCAACACTACTAATGCTGTGTGTGTGTGTGTGTGTGTGTGTGTGTGTTGTGTCGAATTATTGCAACCTAAACCATATACCGATCGTAATTAACCATTTTTGCTGCCACTTCTCTCATTATTGTTTCATTAGAGATCTGTTTTTTTTTCTTCTTTTGTCTGTCTTTTATTCTTTCTTTTTCTTTCAACGCGAGACCTTCTTTCTGATGCTATAATTTTAGTTTATAACAATAATTCTTTTTGCTGTAATTAGAGCTATAACGCTGATAAAAAGTTATTGATTAACTGTTAAGAAGTAATGAACAATGAATTGTAATTTGCAAAAACTGATTCTGAATTTAATAGTAAAACATTATCGAAACTGTCATAATATCTGAGTTTGTATTGAGATTTTTGGATATATTGATATTATTTTACTGGTGGTTTGCTCACTGCATTCGTTCGTAAAATTCTTACTCTAATTTTATATTTTTATCAAATTTATTTTATTTTAAATGGAAAATTTTGTTTAAGAAATTCACCCATTTTAAAATTACCAGTGCTGTAATCACCGCACAAACACTATTTTAAACTTAGCAATTAATTTCAAATTCTCCTCGTTTCCAGAGCGGCATATTCCGCAAACTTACAGTTGCATATACGGTGGTTGCAGCGTCGTGTTTAACTGCCACTTATTCAAAGGTCATGTTGCGTGTCAATTGCATTTGCTATTTATACCAGTGGTTCCCAAACTTTTTTGGATCGCGACCCAATCTCTTAATAAAAAATTTTTCGTGACCCAACATTAAATTATTTTATCTGAAACTTATCAGATAAATTTTTTAGAGAATGTTCTAACATAAACTGTTTTTTAA
>JAQIVF010001391.1:0-14299 GCA_034698365.1 Steganacarus magnus | reverse complement strand
GGACAGACGGACAGACGGACAGACGGACAGACGGACAGACGGACAGTGTCAAATCCATAAGCTCTACTTTTTTAAAAAAGTGAGCTAAAAAATTGTTGATAACATAGTGGGTTTTTTGTTTAGTATTGTTTAAAATCCTTTTTGAATGATAATCGTTTAAAATATGGTAATATTTTTTGACAATCAAAAATTTTCTATCATCTTTATTTTCAAACTCATTACAGTATTAGCCATAAATAATATGAAGAATAGCGTTCTTTGGAAACTCATGCCCTCTTCTGGTTCAACCCAATTAAACAATTTTATTTTCCAAAAAAAAACAATCCAAATGACTTTACAAACCTATTCTTTGTCGAATGGAACATAATAAAAATTACATAAAAATAGTTTTGATAATCAAAATATTTTTTTGATGAACAAAAACTCTCATAGGTTCTATTGAATAGCAATTGAATAAATCAAAACTCTATATAATTATGCATTTTGTATAAGCTTAGTGCCTCACTGAGAATAAAGTATTTTTAATTAAATAAGATAACATTCATTGTAAGAATAGATCAGATATAAAACGTAATCTAATAAATATTTTGCCGATGAAATTCAGTGGTATTTCAATACAATTAATTGTTATTTATTTCAAGCATTTATGGGTGTATTGTTTTATAAAAACGATTAAAAGTTTGATTTTTATTTCATTTTTGTGGCGTTTAGCTGACAATCGTTTAGTAATAATGGGCAAACTTTTATTAATTAGTTATGTTATTATAACATTTGTGTTTTTAAAATGTCATTGCAATATCATTACGGGTAAATTAATTATTACTGAATTATATTTAAATGCAAACTGCATAATAATATATTTAAAAATTCACAGAAAATGCTACGATTTTAACGGTACACATAAATTCAAATTCTACACCTAATTCAGCACACATTACATTAGAGCCAAACAATAGCACAACCGATGTAATAGCGACCTCACCTAAACCAACAACAACGCCAAGAGCGCCAACAACTACAGCCACAAAAAGGCCGACAACCAGTATTATAACGAGAACACTACGTCCATCTACGACAACAAGTGGTGACATCACGTTTTCAGTTCCCGTTACGAGTTCAACCGAAACTACAGGCAACACGACTCAAACTTCAGAATCGACCACAAGTGGAAACACAACAACAGAATCAACCACAGCCACCGCCACCGCCACCGCCACAGCCACACACACCACAAATTCAAGCACAGTTACGACATCGTCGTCCACTACAACTAGTAGTACACAACATCCGTCGACAACAGCGCAACCCAATTCAGGCTTAAGTGCAGGTTCTGTTGTTTTGATAGTTCTTGGTGTGCTTCTGGCAGTGGTATTCGTTGGCGGATTAATATTCTATTATATAAGAAGGCGTCAAAGAGATCAGTTGGAGAGACAAGACTTAATGGTATCGACCAATGAGTAGCTCATTATTAATTAAGTGCTTTAAAATATTTAAATTTATTTTACAAAATTTTTACTTTAAATTTCATTACGACAACCACTTTTATTTAAATAGATGTAATTAACAAATTCAATAAAAAATATTTTTAAAAAGTTGAGAAGTATGAAAATACGGAAATTTATAGATTAGTAAATGAACTTAACGGCATTAAGTTCGAGTGATATAATTATTTAATAATAATGTAATATTATTTACGGCAAACTCTGGATCTCATAAATACAAGTGAAATTGTTTTAATTTTAGCATTTAATCAGTAGATGGGGATACGATCCGAACGAAATAATCTACAAGCAAAATAAGCGCAAGACATAGATTGTCGAATGCATCGATCATAAATCATAACAATCCAAACCATCCTCAACATGCTTTGAACAAAGCTTTTAATTTTACTCAATGCGACCAATTGTTGGGTACAAAAATCAGTCAGCAATACAGCGCGCCGTAAATTTAATTATATATTTTATTTAATGCATTATATCACAGTTACTCTAATTATTCGAAAGCAACGAGACTAGTGGTTTGACATGTTCTGCCACATTATATTTTACATTAATTACAAAATAAGCAACGAAATTAATAGGTTACAAAAAAAGATTAGGAGATAAGACGCTTAGTCCACACTATTTCTGTGGCCGACATTATATTAAACTTTTCGCAAACGTCTAGAATTTGTTTTTGTACGTTTCCGGCAAACTTGTGCTTAAAAAAGTTCATCAAAAATCGTCTCAAGTAATGCGACGGCAAAACATTGGAATGAATGTCACCAATCGGTACACGAAATAAACCCAACGATTCCTTCGGAAAGTCGTAAGCATTGGTATGTGTTTTTTCCAACTGTTTCGCCTCTTCCACCGATATTTGTTTAGCAAAGAAGTGTGAAACAAAGTCCTGTGTTTTGTTAAAATGAGAGTAAACATAGTTTTCCTCAGTTATAGCACCACTGAAATCCAGTTCCTCTAATAACTCGCGCTTAAGAGCAGCGATAATAACGCCAATGTTATCGACAAATTGGTCGACAAAACCTCCAGGAAAGCCGAACAGACCGTCGTATCGCATCTGAATGAAAGTGTATGTTATGTTTGGACAGCGAAACCAAAGCATACAATGCACGACATGCGTGCGATCGACGTACGAATTCACTGCCGTATCCAGTGTTATCGCACACCAATTATCTGTTTCGGACATCTTCTACAATCTTTAGATTAAAAAAAAACATTTTTATGAGCACAATGTTAGGCCAATTAAAACATTTAAATATAGTATTTCTAATTGATTAGAGTTAAGAGTGAGATTGAAAATTGATTTTTTAAAAATGAAACAATTATCAAATAATTGGTTAATTATAGATAATGGCATTGCGTTATACTGAATGGGAAAATTCTGGCGAATTATGTATTCAGCAGTTTAATACTTAAACTATTAAATATTTTACATTTACATTACTCGATCAGAGTATGACAAACTTTAGTTCTATATTTATAGCATTAATTAAGTCTATAATAATATATATACTGTATATGCTTTATTTATTTACTCGTTTAGAACTGCAACTCATATCACATGAATATTTAACTTTCGGCATATATATTGCAATAATATTTGAACGTGTAGTGAAAGCGAAAGCATACATATCGTGAGCTAAATAGATATTACTTAATATTTTGTATGAAAATACAGTAAAGCAATAGCGAAATATACTGCATTCTAATGAGAAATATAATGTACGCATTACTACATCTCGCAAATTGCATCAAACTTTTAATTAGTGATTAAAAAAACATTAAATATTCATTACGACAAGTGTTCGTACCATTTGTTAGAAGTTTAGGTTAAGGTTTTTTCTCCGCAGTTTGTCACTCAAACACAAAAACATACAAACAAATCAATAAAACGCGTGTCAGCTGTACAGGGATTTGATTGTAATGCGAAACATAACTTATGTTTTGGAAATACAATTATTATTTTGAAAAGGAGTGTTCGTCCAAATAAATAAACATTTTTGTGGTGACATCAAAAAAAACTTCTAATTAGTGGCGAAATGTGCTCCAATTTACTCTCCAATACTCTCATTAAAAATCGTACGTTTCGTTTGAAACGCGTCTCAACAGACACTTATAAATAACTTGCGTTAATCTCGGTTCAAGTGATCATATCTTCATAACCATAGCAGCGATTATTTGACGCATTCCTGTCGTTATAACTCTTTGCAACAAAAAAAGTAAATTCAATTATATTTTTTTCCGTTGAATCATTGTTGCCATTTATATAAAATTGAATTAAAGTATATATTTAACTGTATATTTTACGCATTCATTATTTGATTAATTATTTATTGTTTATTTTCTTATTTATTACTTTTTTGCTGATAAGGCATAAATCGTGATACTAATCATTTGAGTTATTATCGGACAATATATCCTAAAACACACCCTATTTTTCGAAACAACAGTGTTTTGAAGGGAAGTGTGATTAACGTATTATAAACATTATTATTTATAAATGTCTTGACACAACCGTTACAAATGTGGTATAAGAGGCCTCTATTCGGCGATTCGAGCATTGCTGACACCAGAGTCAACAATACAATTGCCGCCAATAATGAAGAACAGCAAAGCAGTGCCGCTCTCGACTCATTTAAGGCGCATTGGGATCAGGCGTGGAGTGTTATGAGCCGAAAAGTGTTCAGCGATATTACCGTCGATGATATCAAGAGTGTTGTCACTCATATCGACCAAATGGTGACGCTTTTGCTGCGCGAAAATGACGAAATGCTGGAGAGAAGCGCATCGAAATCATCGAACGCATTGAGTCCACTGTTAGACCATTTATTTATCGAACAAATATTGGATAAACTGCTGGAGTGGTCGGGAATGTGTGGCGATTGGGCGCATATCATGAAATTGGAACAATTAAAGATATACGAACTGCTTTTAAGCCAAGTGTGTCGAAATGACGCGCTGTTTCAGCAGCCATTAGTTCGACCACTTCTCCACTTTCTATCGCAGTTCGTCGACACCAATAGTCCTGTCGAAGTGGAGAAGCGTCTTGTGGTTCTGTTGAACACACTGTGCATTTGTTTGAGTCAAAATATCGATCTTTTGGAAGTATTTTTCCAGAGCGATCCCTCCGTGTCTAGTCATGGGGAAACACGTTTTCTGGTATTTAGTTTACTGATACCATTCATTCATCGCGAGGGAGCTATCGGTCATCAGGCGAGAGACGCGCTGCTATTGTGTATGGCTTTGTCGCGACACAACGATTTAATCGGCATTTATATCTCGGAACAGTCAAACTTTTGTCTACATTTGGCCACTGGTTTAAGTGGTTTGTATTCATCACTACCTCGAAGATTATCAAACGGTGCAATACTGTCGGAGGACTGGCATCAGATAACGCACGACGATATTCAAGAGAATCCTGACATTGAAAATTTTCTTAATTCTCTTGAATTTTGTAATGCTGTCACACAGTTGTCTCATCCCATGATTAAGAAAGAATTTTTGGATTACGTTTATAACGGATTTTTAGTTCCTGTAATCGCTCCGGCTTTGCATCAAGTATGAGAAATCACGTTCATTTTAATATAATTAATTTTTTTACAAACTTACCGCAAAATTTTTTACTGTTTTGCTCTCTCCATAATTGATTTGCAAATAATTAATTGTTATTTCTGAGTAACTTAAAATATTGGGAAATTTTCTTGAATTCATACTTTTACCTAACTTTAATACTGTAAGAAGTTTTATTTTAAAATTCATTAACCAATTGAGAATCAATTTCATAATCAACTAAATTTTCTTAATAAAATCTAAAAATTAAACTTAAGATACACTAATTACGGTATAATCACATCAAAAATGTATTATCAGTTAATTTGTAAATCATTTATGAGTTTTAATTTTTCAAACGCTGTTATTTGCTTTTGTCGTTTTTGCTTAATGTTTAATTTTCAAAAGGAAGTCGTTGGCGTGCCATTGATTTTATTGGAAAAGTTGCCAAAATATTCGGTTTGTATTTTAGGAGTTAATGTTCACTAATAAATGGCATGGTTTGCATGTGTGGTCTGAACTAACTTAAAATATTTAATTAAGTGAAAAAACATCTTATAATATATACTATCTTTAAATGAATGTTATAATTTTTTTTATAATTTTCGGGTTTTAATAAACTAAATAAATGCACGATTATTCAAATTGTTTGTTAGAGTAATATTTTTAGAAACATTTTTGTAAATTACAGTCTTTATATAACTTAGTATAAATTTTTAAGATTTTAACCATTTATCCATTTCTTTATTACTTTGATAAACTATTTATTCACTTGCATGTACTGTTTAATTAAGTATTTATTGGAAATAAATTCAATATAATGTTTAAAAAATGTACGATTAGAATACGCTCGAAGAGATAATCGCCACCACATCGTATTTCGATTTATTCGTTCGAAATGTCACTGAACCGAATTTGTTGCAAGTGTTTCTGAAATTTGTTTGCACAGAAAAATATGAGGATCAGAAAATATTAGACACTTTGATTTCGAGGATTACTGCTAACTCGAGGGTAATAATAATAATAATAATAAATTAATTAATTAATAACTTTTGAATACAAATTTTAGTTAAGTTTGGTCACATTAGTTTTATTTCGAACACTATTGGAATTAAATTGCGAAGATTTTATGCTCGAATTAGTTTTGAAGTAAGCAATTTTTTTAAATTAATATTTAAAAAAAAATTAAATTATCTAAAATAATGAATTTTGATGATTAGATATTTAATACCCGGTAAACATTTATTTGGTGGCAAAGAAAATTATAAAACAAGTATAAACGATTTAAGTTCGTATAGCTTTTCAGCTCAAAAATTTCTCCTCCTTATACCGAGCTGTTGCTACTCTTCTCAAAATTATGCCTCTCTTAATGACTTTGTTGTGGTGGCCGACAATTTCGATTCACTGTCGCATTCCAGTAATGGAAGCGATTCTGTTGCTATGACTGCGAGCGTTAATGACATCAAGTATTTGTTGATTAATTACTTGGATTATCTAAAGGACGCGCATATAGTTGTGTCGAAATGTATAAAAGCGACGCGTTCCTGGAGTAACCGTTACGACGCCAATTGCAGAGCGACTGCCAACAGCATAACCGATACTTCGAATTATACAAACTTATGTGCCAATAATCACGAAATGCCTAACAATATAAACGGAAGCCAATGCGAAGAAGAAACGATTAATTGCTCACTGATTGGTCCATTTTTAAGCACATTGTTGTCTCGATTAGAATCGTTATGCGATAACGATGTCTACACAAACCTCCAATTAACTGGTCTTTTATCACGTCTAGCACTATATCCCCAACCATTACTTCGTTCATTCCTTTTTAATTCGAAACTCGTCTTTCAAAATGATGTGAAGAATTTTTGGACAATAATATCCGATTTAAAAAAGAAATTCGAAACCGATTCAACGCAAATCGCCAATTTTGATGATTTGTTGAGAAAAGGAAGACAATTTCTTCGTTCACGAGAAGAAAGATTGTCAAATGATAAAAAGTCTAAACAAATACCGAATGCTGCTGATGGTTATCCTCTTGCAAGGAAAGGAAGCACTGTTTCAATTGTTTCTGAAATAGGAGATGGTATACATTTAATTATAATATTATATATTATGGTTTAATTATTAAATTTTAATTAACAGGCAATTCACAACGAAAACGAATGTCCATAAGAAGTATGTTTCGATCAGTTACAGCCAGGGCTCGAAGCTTTAGCACTGCGTCACTAAATCCTCCGCCATCTCGACCTCTGCTCGAACCCGTGTCTGGCAATCAGGGATACATGTCAGTTGCCATTTATTGATTTATTTTATTTTTGAAATAAGCAAATGTATTCTTTATAGTTATGTCAATTCGAGAGAGAATGATGAGATTATGAATATAACGGACACCGAAGAGAATTTACGAATTCAGAAGATAGTGTTGGCTGCCATCGTATTCGAAGAATTTTTACGCGAATTATCCGCAATTTCTTATGAACACTATATTTTAGAATATATCGATCCATTTAATCTTCAAAGTACTTCAGACCAAATACCAAAGTAATTGTTTTTACAAAACTATTTTACAATTTTTTTTTTCTAAACACTTGTATTTTTTCATATAAAAGGTTGTGCCAAAGCTAAGGTTTTATGCAATATTACTGTATATTAGATGTTTGATCGTATTATTATTATTATTAAGTTATTATATTTGGTTTATTGCATTCATTACATAGTAATAATAACTTATTATTTAGTAAACATATAAACAGTTACATTTTGTTTTTTTAAAGCTTCGCATAAACGAAGCTGTTGTTAAAGTTTTAGCTCAATTTAGATAGAATTATGTATTTTACAGTATTAAACAAAATAAGCACTTTTTAATGTTAACGTTTAATAAAAATTTTATTGCAAAATAAACGCTTTATCGTTTATCTAATTTTAAAATAGAACTATTACTGGTATCGTAGGTATAAAATTCGTCTAAACTAGTTGTTTATATACTTGATTTCTATTTAATTAAAATACTATCATAAACTTTTTGAAACTGACTAGGTTTTAGTGAAAATGGGTTCGGTTATCAGAATTCTGTTTCGTGATTTATAGCTTATAGATAAATTATTTTTTATAGTAAAAAACTGAAGATTTAAGATTCACAACACGTCTGAAGATTTAACTTTAGAACAAATATTTTTGAGCAACAATTAGAAATATAACTCATCTTTTGTTACCAATACTACATGATAGAAATATTTGTGAAAATATTTACATCGTTATCATTTTCCTTTACTTTATCCTTCTTAATATATGTGCTCAAAACGATACCAATAAATAGAATAAATCCAATAGTGGTGTGCTCTTTGAATTTACGCCAACAATCACTAGAATCGTCAATTTTTAAAGTATACATTTGTTGCGCTAATTTCATGGCAATTAAAGAAATAGCGGTATAATACGGCCAACACTGTTCGGTTACAGTGCCGGCGATTATAAAATTAGTGCACATTAGAGCGGAAAATCCTGATAACCATTTCACGGTATTTTCGCCAAATATAAGTGCGGTCGACTTCACACCAATATTAGCGTCGTCTGTCTTGTCCTGATGCGCGTAAATTGTGTCATACACAAGCGTCCAACAAACGCCACCAAAATAGAGCGGTAAAACGGCTAATAAATTCAAGTGACCATTAGTGACCACTGACCAGCCCAGCAGTGCTCCCCAATTAAATGTGAGACCTAAACCGAGTTGAGGCCAATTAGTGTAACGTTTTAATGAAGGATACAACGCCACCAGTAGTAGAGAACTCGCACCCAATACTATACTAATGTAAATTTAAATTAAAACACCATTAAATTACCGTATAATAACTATTATAATAAATGCAATTTATTAAACATTTATGATCTTTAAACGCTAATTAATTGATTCGCAATAAACAATGGGTGATCATAATCACCTGTTCAGATCGAACTGAAGAAGTATAAGTAAACTGCACCCTAACTGTCCGCCGAGGAATATCACCGCATCCATCACTGATATTTGCTTTGACGCAATTGGACGCGATTTTGTGCGCAACACTTTACTATCAATGTCTCGGTCCCAGATATCATTGACAACACAACCCGCACCTCTCATCAGTAGTGCACCGGAAGTGAATAAAAAAAGTGTTTCGAGTGACGGCAAATGACTGGCAGGCGTTGCCATCGCTATACTCCAATAGCACGGCAGTAATAACAGCCAAACACCGGTTGGTTTGTCCAAACGCATCAGTTTTACGTATGGTTGCAATGAGTGCGGCAGATATGACATAAACTTTTCGGCGATTGTTTGCTTCTGTCCCTCATTTGAATTGGCGTCACTCGAGCAATATCTCCACGTTTTGCTTGCATTTAAGCGATCGAAACGCAAAAATTGTGTGTTATTAATTCGATTCGTATTAATATGGTAAATGTTGTGAACGCGAGTGTACTTTAAATGTTGACATTTCAAACAAACTATTGATAACAAATTTATATTTTTAATGTGTTTGCTATCAAATATAAACGAGTTTTTTATGTGATTTAGCATAATTACTGCTAATTACTGCATAAAACGTTTAGCAATTAATTCATTTCAAACACTTTTCTTATCGTAATTAAAATAAAATTATATTATAAAGATAACAAAACTTGTCACAAAATTTAGTTCTAGTTTAAAACGCCGCAACATAACATAACATTACATAACACTACTTAGCATCGCATCACAAATCACGTGTTTGCTTGTATTACGCAATAATAACAAACTTGAAAATCCAGAAAGAAGTAGAATATATTAAAATGATATTTTTATACAAAGTAGTATATACTTAAAATAAAACCCTTTCATATTTCCATATTAAAACACCTAACCATCAATCATTTACGGCCTAATCATTCCAATTATTCTGACTGAAGTCAATATTTCATGGAGCCTTTATAGAAAACCACTTGAAATACCAACCACTGGTACCTTAATATCACCAATAAAATTAAATTACCATATATATCTTATACTCCTTTATATAACTCAGAAACCATCATTCTCTACACACATATACTGGTATACATAAAGTGAAATTTACACAATAAAGTGCCACAATCTTTAATATTGTTTCAATAACTACGACTTTCACCTGTTTTATTATCATTTAATTTATTCCACTATAAATCAATAAATATACTCATAAATCGAATTTAATAAACCATAAAATATCTTTCAAATATTTACAAACAATATTATATTTTTAATTCAATCAAAAAAAACAAAATTTGAAACAATAATTGATTAATATCTAAATTTTCGTTATTATTATGTGTTTACAGAAAATTAATTTAAATTCAAACAATTAGTTATGTCGTGTATGCCAAGAATAAACTTAAAAGTGTAATAGTGATCATAAAAAAAGTTTAGCCGATTTTATAATCAATATCATAGAAAAAAAAACAGAAATGCAATTTTTTAAAAATATTATCAACTAATGGTTCGCTAAAAAATAAAAAACATAGATTAGGCACAAATTATTCTTTTAGATATTTATTTATGATTATGTAGTGTAGTATTACATAATTAAATAATATTAATAATTATAATCGCTTATCTTACTAATGCACGTTCCTATACACAGAATAATAATAATAATAATAGTAGTCTATATTATATATTGCGGGGCAATACGGTATGCGTTGTGAAAAATGTGATTTCGTATAATAACAATAATAATTTAATAGTTGCGTTCCTCTTCGTATCGCAATTATAAGCTCATAATTATTAATTATTATGATTTTAAGTTAGTAGTAAGGAATGGTAACTAATAGACACATTTAATAATTGAGTTGTTGTTTTGTTGAAATTATTGCGAAATTCAAATACCGGTAACGTTGAAATTGAATTTAACTAATAATTACAAAGCATGAGTAAAAATGGTAATATAAAGTCAGTCGTAGCGAAGGAACAACACTTGAATTGCGCTAAAGTGTTGAACAGTCAATCAAATTAAGCGGTAGTCTCCGCTTTTTGCGCTTAACTTTAGCTCCGCTAACATTGAACTTAAACCTCTTGGTTGGCTGCGCTTTGGCGGCCACTATTAGCGCGTCTATCGTCGCGTTTGTCACTTCCATGCAATTGAGCAAAAATAAATTATGCAATCTTGGACAAGATTTTATCACATTTATCACAGCGTCGCCAACGTTCCTAAACATTTTAATCGACAGCGTCTCTAACTCTTTCAATTGCACAAAATTCATAATAGAGGAATCGGTGATTGTAACCATGAAATCGTTTTTCGAGTGCAGATTCAGTTTCTCGATGCGCGGACAATAGAGCGGCAGTTTTCGTAGCGAGTAATCGGTAAACTTTGAATCCTTGCTCACTTCGAATCGTATGAACAGTGTTTTTAATTTCGAACAGCCGGACATTATTTTAATAAAGTCATTGTCCGTTAAATTGATTGATTCGGCGTCGAACGACAAACTTAACAAATTCGTTAACTTTCCAAAACTTCCGAAAGAACACGGCTTATCTGTTGAATTTAATAGTTTAATGTAAATCATCTCTCAAATAGAGATTATATAAAAAGTTATAAATTATCGTGATTTTTTATTTAAGCACTTTTTTTACGCACACTTCCGAACGACGCCTAATGTTTTGATTGTTGTCACGTTCGCGTCATTCACACATATGTTTCATACTACACACTTAATCAACAATTAAAACAATCTAATTGTTAAGCCGTCGTTCGGAAGTGTGCTTAAAAAAAGTGCTTAAATAAAAAATCACGATATATGATGAATAAAATTACTTGAAAATATAGAATAACGTAAACATTGAAGATCGCGAAAATTTGTACAAATTAGATCAATTATTTTATCTTGTTTTTCGATTGTGTGATATAAACATATGTTTAATTCATTTAAATGTCTTCCGTCTCCCATTAGTAAAGCTTTTAAGCTTTCGACTAAAGGCTAATAAAATAGAAATAAACGAAATCATTATGAAAATCATTATGAATTTTTTTTTTCATTTCAGATTAATAGCGGAGTGTTTACTGATACCGGAGTGTTTTCATTTCCATTTAACGTTAATTGCTTAAACTTCTTCGTCAAACGCGCGAATGAACCGCCGGTCACTTGAGTACAGAAACTGATGCATAATTTCTCCAAATTAAGGCATTTGGTGATAACCTTTTGGATACCACTTTCGGTCACATAACCGCATCCACATATTTCTAGTTCTCGCAAGTCTAAGCAATATTGGCTAAGGATTTCCATCTCCTCGTCACCGATTCGGTCTACAGAAATGCGAACACATTGTGAAATATGGCCACAATTTAATAACAAAGTACAAACCATTAACATAAGAAGTACTATTATCTTTGGCATAAAAACCAGGCATTTTGAATGATCGCAAGTTTGGACACTTCATAATGACATCTTTACAAGAATTTTTGCCTAATCTTTGGTGAACTAATAATTAAATGCAAAAAATAATAAAATATATAATACTTAGAAAACACCAATTAATAATAACAATTATAATGTAAACATACGCTGAGGATTAGCGCCGAATGTGGTGTTAACGCTAAATGTTTTCTGCGCTCTCAGTAAACGATTAATTAAAAACTGAAATCTTTTGCAAACTGTTTTAAATATAGATATTGATAAAGAAAACATAAGCAACAATTAATACTGATTTATAAAAATAATAATACTAATGCTAGTAATAAATGGCGAACAACGCAATATAATACAATGTATATCATTAATTACATTACCTCTAAGAATACTACATTTATCTCTAATTGTGGTCAAGTGTTCAAATATCATGAGAAGACAATCGTCGGTCAAATTTGTGAGCTCAACATAACTCTTGTTTGTTGTCGCTGGCGAAACGTGTTCGTGACGAACGTCTCTTCGCCTCAGATTATAGTATTTATTTGGCATTTTAGTTAACTTTTGCGTGATATTTGCGGACATATTAGTTGATATAATGTCTATTTGTTCACAGTTTTGGCTCTGATTGCCATCAGTTTTATTCTCATTTTTATTATTATTATCATTACTATATTTTGATCGCAAATTGTAATTATGCTCTGATGACGATATTCTTCGCTTTTTAGCCACTTTTACCATGATTTTAATTCCGACGTACAATCAGTGTTTTTTTCTCTGATTTAATTAATTAGTTAATTACTATAACAAACGAATTTGATGCGAACAATACATGAATTGAACATATTATACGATTTTGTCAACAAAATAACTGACTGACTGTGTTTTGTGTTTTCACTCACTTTAAAGTATGAGTTCATCAAAACTTTAAATATTATCACAGAGTAGAGATGTGAGCCATACAAAAATATGCCCAAAAAAGAGAGGGTTATATTTTTTTGTATTACTTAATTACAAAGTTACAATCAGCCCAAACCTCTAGGGGGATCTACTATATAGATTCTCAAAATTCTTGGGAAGGGGTTAAAACTGACCGAATTTAAACGAAAATTTTTTAAATCTCGAATTTTCATGATGGGTCAAGTTTTCTAGATGAGGGGGTCAACCCTGGGCAAAGCACCCCACTGTCTAACTATGCTTAATTACCACATTATTTTAGCTAAACAACGCATATATTAATTACAATGTAATTTTATTGAATAAATATCATATAAAATTTTTAAACTATAAACTTTTATAATCTTTATTGGAATTTTGTTCAATTTTTTGAATGCAATTTTCGGTAACAGTTAAATTTCGGAAAATTTTTTTTGTTCTGGTAAACTTAAGAAATTAGTGGTTAAAGAAAATCATTAAACTAATGAAAAGTGTTAGATTTTCTTAGTTATCAAAATATTGATCTTGAAATTTCGGTCTTGTATAACACAAGGCACAATCACATAAATTAGAAGTCTATTATCATGAAAGCTCTTATAAAAAAAACTAAATTTTTTAAAAAGTGGAAAAATCATAATTTGTGGAAAAATAAGATTTAATTAACGAAAGTAAGGAACTATGGTAAAAACTACGATAAAATGAAACTAACTCTTATTTTTTATGTGTTAAATACGTTAAGTTAATAAATTATTCGAATTGATAGGTGATGTCAGTTTAGGATAAGTTCTTTAATCATTTGTGTTTAAATCACAGATTATTTAAAGCAGCCGAGTTTCTCACAATTTTTCTTTAAAATATATCGCGTTTTAAATTTGCCACAAACTGATATCTTGTTAATTCTATTTAAATTAGAAAACTAA
>JAQIVF010001390.1:0-14301 GCA_034698365.1 Steganacarus magnus | reverse complement strand
AAATAAAAATTATTTGCTATAAATTATATGAATAAAATCTTATTTATTAAGCTAAATAAATTCAACTCAGTCTAAAACTTTTCAAGTTCAGTCTGAGGTTTTTGCCCATAATTAGTATACAGTATTTCAAATCTAATAACTATAATCATTGCCTCTCCTGTACAATTGCTATAATGATTGGTAATAATATTTAAAATGCATAGCATTTTTCTAAAGAATTTTAATATTTTTTGATCAGTGCATTAAAATCGAATTTAAATTTAAAGGCTTTCTTCAAAACTCGATCATCAATCAAGAATTGAAAAAACGATTTCAATTTTTAAAAAAAATAAAATAAATCTTTTTTAAAATAAATTATTGGTTTTCAACTTTGAATGCATCGTTCGATGAATATCATAATAACTTTCAAAATATTTGGCATCACTGCCAACAATTTTTGACTGAAAAAAGTTTTCTTTCAAAATTTTCGAGTGACACAAACTTTTTCTGTTCGAGAAAATGATTATAATGCATACATCTGTTCATTTCTACTGCACACTGTAAGTCATTTGTTTCGCTTGAAGCGATTATGCTTTAAATATTTGTTTGAAAGTTATGGTATAAGAAATGAACATTAATTTCGAAAAGCTTCCTTACAGTTTAAGAGTTAGTAACCAATAATTAGAAATTTATAAACATAGGAAATGTCGCGTTTATTAACTCATCTTTGTATTCTTAACCAGCGCTACATTTTTATATTTTAATTAAAATCATGCAAACCTCTGAGATATCATTTTAAAATTGTACCCTATATAATGTCGTTCGCGTTTATTATTTTATTTTGTTTTGTTTAAGACAAAAAATTAAAAGCTTTTAAAATACCAATTTTTTAATAAGATCTAACATTTTTTGGTTTCTTATTATTTTTTATCGCACGTATATTTAATAAACCGGTATATACTAAAAAATAAGAAAATAATTATCCATTAATTTTTTGTATTATTATTTTAAGTTTTTTCTTTTTATTTTTCTATGCTACTAAAAAAAAGTGCAACTTCATAATCTGGCAGTCCTTATCTTCAAACAAGTACCATAAGTGAGAATTAATAATGTAATAAATTATTACACTCTTCATTGATGTCTTAATCATATACACACTTATGAATATTATTGCATAACAAATTGAGATCATAAAAATTTCAAATAAAAATAACCAAAACCCTATTTAATGCATACAAAAAACTATCATAGTTATTCAAGTCTTAACTTTGTTTTAAATTTACACCTTTTTCAATAATATGAACAGTTAGATACTTTTTCGAAATTGAACTTTTCTTATCATATCACTAAATTTCTTACATTAATTAGTTGTTTGACCCGTTTTATCGAATAAATTTAGCGAAAAAAGTATTGGTATTGAACAAAAAAATTTAAATTTTGCTCTCATTTCATTGTTTTTTGGAAAACTTTATTTATTTCAACCTAAATTAATACGTTTTAACTGAACAAAAAAACCAATTAATCAAACAAAGCATTTTATTATATAATAGTAATATACCATTATTAGAAATATAAATAATAAATTTACAAAAAGCGCTTAAATATTACATAAATTCACATAATAAAATCAAAACCATGAATGAATAAATGCTGTACAAAAAATTTTCAGTTTTATCAAAAGATGAATTTTTTTCAAAATTGGAATGCAGTACACTATAAAACTTTGTAGCATTTATGGCACCCATTATTGTAAATGTGTGCGAAAAAAGCGATTCAATTTTATTTACTTCTTTGATAATGATTTTCTTTTACCTAAAAAACAGAACAGAAAACTACCGACAACTAAAAACGTACAAAATATAATAGAAAAAGCCACAGTTGGGTGCCATAGAAGTCTCAATAACGTTTCGTTTGATTGTCCGCCGCCTATAAATAGTAAAATAATCTTAAAAAAATAGTTTAAAAATAAGATTCTAAAATTACTTTTATAACGGAACCATTTCTGGATATTAGTCCTCGACTGGAAGCCGCAGTCAGCTTTAACTAGAATCGGGGGTTCGTTATTCTGTTCAACGATTGGGTTTCTGCTGCAAAGATATGGCGGCGAAGCGGTAGAGTTAGTATCGAATTCCCACCCAATAAACGCTTCGTGAGCCCATCTGGCAGGTGACGCCGAATTAAGCCATCGCGTGGCGATTGATAAGTCTTTATAATGAAATGTTGTGCCAGAGCTTAGAAACATGATCGACAATATTAATCCAAGAAAGATGGAAGCGGTTGATCGCTTGTCGAGCGCCCAAACTGCTGTCAATGCGATCATTCGCAATGTAAGCAAATACGCTAACATTAATATTAAATAAATGGGAAGGTTTTGCTGCAGACCAGCCATAGAACAGGCCGGCAATGCGTATGCGATGTATATAATGATGGTTTGAGGTAAGCTATGTATGAGTTTTGATATCAAATACGCCGATTTTCCGTATAAGTTTAACTTGATTTCGTTCAGAACGTATTGTTTTTCTTTATGAGCTGTTAAATAAACAACAAAAAAATGCATGAAAAAAATTTGATGTCATAAGAATAATGTCAATAGATTTATTGTCCCATTTTGATGAATAAAGTAATAAGTGACTATAAATGGAGTAAAAAAAACAAACAAACCATCATTAAGTTCAATTAAAAGCAGTGGTATTGGCATTATAGAAAGCATCGCGTGATAAAATCCGATCCGATCCCAAATACCTGTATTTTAGATAATAGAGTAATTATTTGCAATAATCTAATAATAGCGACGCGCATTGCTTTATTACTTTCTTGTTCGCGACCAACTCTTACGTGCCAGTAAATGATGCCACACATCACTGACAGACATAATGCGACAAAGAATTTGAAAAATAGATGTATCAGATTATAAGGAAATGTGAAAATGAGTGCACGGCTATAAACGATTATAATAAAAAAGTTATCATAAAATTAAATACTCTTTACTTAAGATGAAGACTCCGAACTTACATCCATAAAGCTAAGAATTGAATGGCAAAATTAGCTTTTTGTATTGGCGGCGGTGTAATAGATGGTGGACCTGGTGGTGCGATCGCGTTGTTATTGCGACGCGAGTATAATTCAACTAAACTTTCAATGCGTTGACTCGACTCTAACATCGCCTCTGAGCTTAAATTATCGAGTGTAACCAAGTCTAGATAATAATCACTTGGATTCTTGTAAGCAGGACATGGAAAATCAATGTATGCGAAATATGATAGCAGTTCTTTGCGTTTTCCGAAATAAACAATTCTTCCCGAAGATATAAGAGCAATACGAGATAACATCGTAAATATTTCGTAAGTTGATGGGCTTATGGTCATTATAACGCATCGGCCACTTATTAACGCCCATTGTCTGAGATACTCAATTAAAAAGAATGTGTCAAAAATATCCATTCCTTTAGTTGGCTGATCAAGTAATAGGATTTCGGTTTCTAACAGAAGATTTATTGCGATAAGTAGTCTCCGTTTTTCTGTATCAGTCAGATCTCTGATGCATGTGTGCCTAACCTCTCCCAGACCGAGCTCTTCTAAAAGTGCATTCGTTCTCTTTTTAGTGTCAAATGAATAGCGCTTAGAAGGTCTTTGCAAGAGCGAAGTAAATAGCAATGCCTGCCTCGTGGACATATCGGGGCATAAAGTAGTGTCTTGGCTAACGTATGCAAATAATTTTGATAACCGTTCAGGGCTGAGAAACACTCCGTTTAGAATAAAATCTCCTTTCACTCTTCCTTTATGTTTTTCGTAACGACCAGAAAGAATATCCAATAAAGCGGTTCCTTCAAACTCTATCAAATTAAAAAGTAAGCAACGTTTATAGTCTGTTTCGCTCAAATTGGATAATCACTACAGTGTAGCTTTTTATTTATGCAAATCTAATTATGATCTTTTTTAAAAAGTCATACTTCAACAAACAACAATGAATTAATTATTTAACACGATTTGATAAAATACCTCACGTAACACTTATTAAAACTAATTAAACATTGCATTCAATTATACGTTTGGACACCAGTTAACCCTCAAATAACTAGAATCTTATCATTATTTTCGCCCTGTTTGGTATCGAGCAAAAAATTCTTAATTCTCTATTAATATGCGAGAATACTTTTGAAGACAGTCATCTTAATTAGATAGTGTTTCTGTTTAAGTTTATTTGGGCAATTATTTGGGTGTTAGAGAAAAATTATCATATTATATTATTAATGCGTTTAAAATAAGAAAACTATTAAAGCCATATAATTAATGCATTTTTACACCATTTTGGTAATACATATATTTTGGTACAAATAATAGTGAAAAAAGTATTATTGGGAAAGATGTGAATAACCTACGCTTACAGTGAATGAAACAACCATTCATTTTGAACTTGGTTCTCATGGGTGAGCTTTACTATCATTAGAGTTCACTTTTAGGAGCTTTCATTATCCTAAATAGAAAAAATTGTTGTTTTTAATTTTTTGTGAAAAGGGGAAAATGTCTAGAAACTTAAAATTCTTTTCGCAGTGAGTTCGCAGTAACACGTTTAATAGCTGTCATTTTTGTTATTTTCTACTTTAAAATTACTATAGTTCTCATGGTTAAATTTTAGGCCATCCCTTAGTTTTAGTGAGATGTGCGTGCGTTTGCAATAAGTTAAACGTCGTAAACGTGATTGTTTTCTAACTGGTACTTTGATCACACTTTCCCGATACAACTGATTTTACAATTCCGATGTATTGCGATCTCGTTTTCATTTCGTTGATTTTAAGTTAGTTTAGAAAACAATAGTTTGTTGGAAAAGTGTAGACACAATTGTATTATTTCCTATTATAATACAGTATCTCTCTTTATTAAAAAATAAATACAAGCGCTAAATATTGGAGTCGCGTAACTATGTTACGTATAAATTCCCTAAAGGCTAACAATAAGCATAAATCTAATCGTAATTCAACCTCTTTTTAGCGAATACCTTTCGTTACACCAAAAAAAACGAGTTCATCATTTCTTTGTGTGACTTCAATTTGAGTTTGCATTTTTTGTTGGGGTGAATCAAATAATTGTTACGTTTTTCAATTATGAATATGATTTTTCAATGACAAAAAAATAAATATAAAATCAAACCAAAGCGTATATTGCAATGAATTATGTATAGATTATTGAACCGTCTTTAACGAGTAAAGATTAAATTTAGATCCAAAATATAGCATTCGAGAAACTTTAAAATGAAGCATTAAAAAGCTCGAGTCAGTGATGCATTTAGTTTTACGTTTTGTGAAAATACCGCACAAATATTTATAAAACAAAATCGAATTATAGACAGATTTTAATTTTTTGACTGTGAAGATAATAGCGAATTATGTATCTATTTGTAGACTTAGTATTATTAAGAGTTACTGTAGTTCGTATCACTTAAGTTAAAAAATATAACCTCAAAAATTAATTTGAGGTCTTTGTGGGATTGTTTTCAAACAAAATAAATAAATCATTTTATTTTTATATCCAATAATTTTTTGTAAAAATATATACTGTGAGATAAAATAAATATTTATTTGTGCGACAATTTATTTAATGTGGAACTGTTATCATTAAAGAGTTCCCGTATACTACTTATCTATTACAGTATAATAACTTCCTATAAAATTAACTTTTCTATCCGTTCGTAAAGAATCTATTGATCATATACGTAGTAATATATCATTAGTATATAAGTTATTATTAAATATCAGAAAATTAATTAAAATATTTCGAACACAAATCATCTGCCCATTCATTACATTGTGTTTCACTATAATTAAGATTAAATGTTAGCGAAAAAAATCTACAATTGATTAGAAGTAAACATAAAAAAACTAATTTTAATCTTCAAAGAGATTGTTCATAAAATCGGTTTCATTATTATTTTATCGGTATTTTGATACGCCTCAACAAATAAATAGTTTTATGGCTTCAAGGATTTTTAAAATGTTTTTAGCCCTTCTCTCGCTATTATCAAAGTGTTATTTTTCTGTCGATCAATCCTTAATCCTTGCCTACATTGACATACTGTAACGGCTAGAAGAAAGGAGTGAAGTCCTAAAAAAGTTATATAAAGTGTTTATAGAATTTTAGCAAAATTAAACCGAAAACAAGCAATAAAAACTAAAACGAGTTGATAAAAGTTCACACTAAGTATATAATTCATTCTTCAACGAGTGTTTATATTTTTTACTCAAATATTTAATTTAGTTTATCAAAATATGTATTTAAATATGCATTAAGAATTTTTTATTTGATTATTAATAAAAATAATTACTTCCTTAAAAAATTAATTAATGCGCTAATTTAACTTATAAAATTTAATTTATCATTTTATTAAGGCTGAACATTGTATTAATGCATTCACAATAAAGCTCAAAGATTAAGTCAATAAATAAAATTTTCTTGTTTCTATTAAGAAAGTTTTGAATTTAAAATTGCAATAATATAGTAGCAATGAAATTAATATCTACTTTTCCCATTGTAATATGAATACAGCATTGTTAAACCAAAGGTTAATTTTAAACTTTAGACAACTATATTATGTTTTAAAGAAAAGTGTTAAATA
Source organism: Steganacarus magnus (assembly GCA_034698365.1). Lineage (NCBI taxonomy): Eukaryota > Metazoa > Arthropoda > Arachnida > Sarcoptiformes > Steganacaridae > Steganacarus > Steganacarus magnus. The sequence goes on along the minus strand of JAQIVF010001390.1, from coordinate 7,713 downwards.
GATAGTTAATAAACTTACATACAAATCAATAGAGAGCATGATATTTCTTAAACTATTGAACATACTTGTAGTACAGTAACAGGTATATAAACTAACTTCACCTTTTGTGAAATTGCAAAATTGGTAATAATTTTGTAAATTTTTTACTAATTCATACTAGAATTTTTGATTAATCATTGTTCCGAGTTTCATGTATAAATATAGGTATTAATTTCTAGCATTAAAATAAATATCGGATAATAACTAATTATTATTTGTAATGCGATTCATTTTGCCGATTTTTAAATAAATAGTTGCAAGGCTAGCAATTAATATCAAAGACAAACTCATTTATTAATTTATTACGGAACATCAAAACATAACCGTTTCGTTGGGTGTTTGCACAGCTTGTTTAAACAATAGTGCCATGCAATCATTTAAAACACAATGCACTGTGTTGTACAGTACAATCGCACACTTATGCTATTTCATATTTTGTTGATTTTTTCTACCATTAAGTTATAAATAATTATTGTTTGCTTAAGCTATTTTTTAAAAGTTCAAGTGTATATGATTTTTTCATTCTATGGCAAAGATGTGCAAAGATCATACCTCTGGAGGTGGGTTCGGAAAATAAAATCTCGAAAATTGAATGGGGCTTATGCTTATTTTAAAGTTGGTGTTGTGGTCTTTTCATATTTTTAAAGGAAAATGTTTCTTTTAACTCTACATTGTTAGGACATAGCGCGCATATTTTAAATTTCTAAGTTCTAACACTTTAATTTTGAAAATACTTATGAAACTCACAAATTAATAAGTTATGCGCGTGTAGTTAGCAATAGTGTGGATCTAATAGAAACATAAGTCTGTTTTTAATTATAAACAATAAAACATTTTTCACAATTATCGAAAAATCTTTTGAGTTCAGACCTATTTCTCAAATGACTATTCCTGGTTAATACAGAAATGGTAATAAGATAATATAAATTCTTATATTGAATAATAGTTAGCTGTATAGGTTACTAAATTTAATAATATTCTTTGATATATATTTGTTCAAAAAAATAAATTATTATTTAATTGTACGATAAAATTATTAAATTGATGAATGATAAATAATTAGCATTTTATTTTAAAAATTACTTTAAAAAATTTATTAAATATAATTACACATCGCATAAGTTATATACTATGCATTTAATTTCACATAATTATAGCTGATATTCAGTCCAGTAAAAAGAAGAAAAAGAAAAAAAGAAGAAATAAAATTTTAATGCAAATTCTTTAGGGTATTTAAATTACATGCAGTATATTATTATTTGAAATATGAACTTTTTATGAATTTTTATCTAAAATTTATGTGGCATTCAATCCTATACTTATTCGTCTAGTCTGTTGAGAGAGTCTTTATTTTTAAATGTTTACGCAAATTAAAAACAACTAAAACATATTTAAGCATAAGATTGCTTTAACTAAAAAACAGAGCGTAAAATAAGTGTATTAATATCAATACACATTAATACCTATATTTATGTTAAATAAAAACTTGGCTTATCTTTAAAATCTTCAGATTATTTTCAGCCGAATAACTGAGTTGGACGCCTAAAATATTACTCACATTCATATTAAAAATATTGCGAATTTCTTTTACCTGCTGACTAAGTTATTTTCTTTTTTTCTTAAAGGGTTATCACTACTGATACAAACGAAAAAGTTGTGGTAATGGGAAAAAATTATTATTTTAAACTTTTGAAAGATTTTTAAGTGATATCAATAAAATACAGTTTATAGTTAATTGCTAAAAATAGAAATTCGATGGTAAGAACTCCATTGTGAACAATGAGTTATTGTAAACCGTGCAATACTTGTATCGATATCACGATCATTACCTTAAAACCTCATACCATATAACAATGCAATAAAATACAAAAAGAGAAAAAAAAACACTTCATATAATAATATGACAAGACTTATCATATTTTTCATTTATAGTAAGTCACACAAACAGTTTTTAAAAAAAATAAATCTGTGGGTGAATACTCCATTTAAGAGTACGATACCGAGTTATACTGTAAATTAACATTACAGCATATTATTAAATGTTTTGTGAACCTGCTTTCGTTATACGGGCCACAAATTTTTTTGAGCAGAGGTATTAATTTTCTTTTACTTTTATCTAATCTTATGTTTATATCAAAAAATTTAAAACACTAAAAACTATTTAACGCTTGAAGGATTCAAAATAATATGAAACTTTTTTAGCGAAGAGTTTAGTCACAGCAGACGCAAAAAATGGGTTTAGTTTTTGGTGTTCTTGTCTTAATTAAAGAGAATATTCTCTTTATTATTAAAAACATTTTAAATTTCCAAATTTTTATAAGTCCTCAGATTTAATTTACAAATTAGTTATTTTTGATGCTCGAGTACTGTAACAGTTTGTAATGTCTAGATTACTCGTATTCACTGTTCAAAATGAATGCCCACAGCAGAGGTATTTCAGACAATATAGAAAATTAGCCCAGAAATCTATGACCAATAGATTTTCAAATTTAAATATTGTCACTCAAAATTTATTAGAATCTAAAGCATTTAATTTGATATTACTATTTAAGAATTTACTACAATGGGTGTTCCAGTTTTCGAGGTGAGATGTGTTTCACTTTCACTTTAAATTTTAACATTAACAACAAACTGTGTTGTATTTAAGTTGATAAAACTAAATTTATTCATTAATTTAATAAAATATAAAAATAAGCATAAAATTTTAGTCAAAATTCTCTCCAAAAATTATTATTTTATCAAGAATTTTCGTAATAATAATAAGGAAAAAAACCTTAGATTTCATATTTCAATTTAATTTCTCTATTAAAGTTAATTATTAGTTCTATTTTTAGCGTATATGGACTGTTAAAATTTATTTAAAGGAAAATTAAACAGCACTTAGACTAGAAAAGACAATTTACTAAAGTGTGATAAGTGTTATGCAAATCTATTCTACAAAAAAACCTATTAAATAGGAATAAAACGGAAGTAAAAATCGTGATTATTTTAAAAATATAAAGTAATTCTGTATGTAATGATGAAAATAGTAATAACTATAACGATATCTTTGTATTTTAAATATATTGCTATTTAAAGAAAATATGCAGCAAATTAGACGTTTGGACGCTTATACGTATTAGAGGATTATATAATACATATCATTAAGAATTGAATAAAAAAACTCACCACTAGTTGTCATCAAAGCCAGTAATTCTCCAGCTCTGACATCGAAATTGATGTTATCTAATACTTTTAATACTTGTCTGCGAACACCGCATAATCGTCTCCAGGCCGACGATTTGTCGAGTTCGTAATAGAGATTTCTGACAATAAAATGCGGATGCTTTACAGGAATATTATTACTGATGTCTAGTTGTGACACCGAAACGGCTTCATTTTTCATGCCATAATCGTTACCATACCTCAAATCATTTTCACTTTGAGCCTTTAAATTACCCGAAAAAAACGATTGTTGTGATGACAATTGTTGCGCCTTTGATTCTGATTTTTGATAATGATTTCGTTGATAATGAGTTTGCGTTTGATGACTGTCGTCATAATTGTTTGATTGCGATTCGATGAATGCTGATTCGGTGTTCGATCGTAATAAGTCGGGATCACTTTTCCACGTTCTTTTGCCAGTTCTTCGTCTGGTGTATGGCGAATCAGACGGATTACTCGAGTCTGAACCGATCGCATGCTCAGAGTTTTTTGCACGCACGCCACCGTTCGAAGTGCTGTGCAGTGTTGTACTGGCAGTGCCATTCATTTTCTTAACGGCAGCACCGATTTCGCTCTGAGACGCCTTAACCCGCGGCAAACCGAACCTCAGATATGTGTACGCGTCTTGATTTTTGATTCGCGGTCCGTATTTCGGGTGATTTAGAATATTGTTAACAGTTGTCTCTTTGAGCTGAAAATTGCCAAAAGGGCGCTCAGAGCTGGAACTCTTGTTAACACCTAACGCTGATTCACTGAAATCTGCATTTAAGTTTTGTCGATATATAGACCACGCGTGCAGGTCTTCTGAGTTGTTGAATGTATTTCCACCCGTGTATGGCATTGAGTATTTGCGTGATTCTCCTCCGTCCCACATCATTCACTAAACCAACTTAATTATAATATAACTGGCAGTTATTACACGAATTGGCAAAACTTTCTAATGAAAAACTTCTATTGCGCAATAAATAAAAAAACATTAAGAAAATTGTTTAAAAGTGTTGTTTTCTAACTATCGAAATGTTTCAATTGCAACAGTGATAACTTATTTCAGTTTTTGAAACGATTATTTTATTGAATAATCGCTGTTGAAAGAGAAATATTTTTTTAACCATCCCACTAATTGTATGATTACTGCAGCATTACATTCGGTGACATTAATGCACAGCGCATTATTCAAACATTTCACAACAATTATACTTATGTTCGGTTAACAGTATACAAATATTCAGCGACAGACGATAATTAAACGCGTTTTTAAAAATATTTGAGAGCTAATCATATAATGAGCATCTATTGTACTTTTACTTTACTGCCCTCTGAGCAGATGCAAACTCAAATTGAAGTCACACAAAGAAATGATGAACTCGTTTTTGATATACCGAAAGGTATTCGCTAAAAAAGAGGTTGAATTACGATAGATTTAAGCTTTTGCGCACAACCATAAACCCATTGCTCGTTCAATCTTAAACCGGTTTTACAGCATAACTATTAGTCTATTACCTTCAAATTTATTCAAACTGTATAACTTGGATGCGCAATCAGTCTATGGTTTGTGCGCAAAAAAGTTGCATAGAATAGGTTTATGCTTATTGTTTAGCCTTTCAGAAACTATTTGGTGCAGAGTTTCACCAGAGAGATATAATACGAAATAATAGAATTGTGTCTACACTTCTCTAACAAACTAAACTTAAAATTGTGTGAAGTTGTTTTATTTTTGAATAACAGATGAGTTTTGGAGGAAATGGTGGAGTAGAAACTCTATCGATACCACACATGTTAGAACTGATCGGTGTTTCGCACAGCGGGCCTATTGTGCCATCAAATACCTCATTCTGGTCTAAGTTGACCTCTTCTGTCGCTTCAGGACTCATACTTAAAGATGTGTCTTGCGAGGTACTGTATATTTACTGCGTTTTTATTATTAATTTTGTGCCTGCCATTGATAAATATTTATTCAAAGTTTAAATTAGTTTGTTTAACCTATATTTAAAGCATATAACTAATGAATGCAAATACTATAATATTCGGTACACTTATACGGTAATATCTTGCAGGTACACTCTGGGGAAGTTATGGCTATATTGGGAAGTAAAGGTTCGGGAAAGAAAGCGATAATTGATGTAATTGGCCATAGAGTGGCTCAAGGAAGCACAAGAGGTCAAATATTGCTTAACGATGTTCCTCTAACATTACGCCTTTTTCAAGAGCAATGCGGGTTTGTATCGAAAAGAACCCAATTCATCGATGGCCTGAGCGTACGACAGACGCTATACTATATGGCACAGATGACTCTTAGGAGTGACAATTCAGTGAAGCGCGGAAGACTTAAGCAAGTTATGGCTGATTTGGCACTCAGTAGTGTAGCCAACAGAGACGTTAATACGTTGAATATATCTGAACTGAAACGTCTGGCAATTGGCACTCAAATGATTAGAGATCCGTTGCTGCTCATTCTGGACGATCCAACCAGTAATCTCGACCCACTAAATACTTATTTTGTTGTTTCTATATTGTCTAATCACGTGAAAAAATATCAACGCATAGTTGTGCTGACAATGGATAAGCCACGATCTGATATCTTTCCATTTCTCGATAGAGTGACGTATTTGTGTTTAGGCGATGTTGTTTATACAGGCAGTACACGAATGATGATGGATTATTTTAGAAGCATTGGTTTTCCATGTCCTGAACTTGAAAATCCCTTAATGTATTATCGTAAGAACATTTACTTTCTCAATCAATAATATTTAAATATTTACAAACACCTAAAAATTTAATAAATCAAACCCTAAAAAGGAATTGTTACAAATAAAAAAAGAATTTTCTGATTAGAGAAACACCTACATGTCAAACCACTAAATTAGTATTTATTAACATTTAATAACTTAATATCTTAATTTTATTTTTTTTTAATTTAATTTATTTTCAATTTATTTTAGTTGATACTTGAGATAAAAATTAATTTCATTAAAAACTTATTTTCTAAATTTAATTATCTGTTATTATTAGATAAATGTTAAAATTTCAAGCCACAAAACAAGTTTAAAAATACTTTTGCTCAAAATTTCGCAGGAAAATTTTTTTAATTAAATAATTTCATAAAAATTAATCATTTAATACTATTTAAAACATTTATAAATAATTTAAATATAGAATTTATAAGTTGTCTATTTATTTAGTATGTTTATCGACTGTCGACCGTAGAAGTCGTGATCGATTTATTGAATCTTCAGCACAAATCGCAGCACTTGTGGATAAATTTAAAGTCGAAGGCCACGAATATCGTAAATATGTTGGAACTCCCGCTCCAATACCAGTTAACATACCGTTAACGGCGTACGGAAAAGCGTCGAGTTGTAGAATATTGATATCATTAATCGGTCGACAATTTTCGTCAGCGTTCACTCTGAAAACACTTCTCACTCGCATAATGGTATTGCCATTATTTTTCGTTTTGCTTTACTTGTTTATATTTCCCACACTGGAAAACTCGCAAACTTCGTTTCAGTCACGAAGCGGTTTATTATTTAATGTGTTGGCAGGAATCACTTTTCTCACGCCAGCGATAACTGCGTATAACTGTGAGTGATATGCCTGATCACAAAACTTTCAATTTATATTAAATTAAATTAAATTAAATTATTAATGAATGATTTTATGTTCACTTCTCGACAGTCGCTTCTCATCGAAATCGATTCTATGAGGAGTCGTCACGGCTTGCGTTATATCGCGGTCCAATGTTTATTTTCACGCAAATAATCTCAAACTTTTTATTAAGTTTAATGACAATATACGCTTCGGGAACTATTATTTACTGGGCATTTCAATTACGATACGACGAGTTTTGGCAGAAAAGGGGAACAATGTTTTGCACAATAATATGGGCAATATATACGTATTGCGAACAGCACACCATCGCAATCATGTCTATCGTTAAATCTCCGTTCACCGCAGCTGTCACTACCATTTACTTTCTTTGCTTCGACTTAGTGCTCGGAAGTAATACTTTAAGATCCATGTTATCGGCACCCGATTGGCTTTATTACCTAAACTACGTTAATATTTATTACTGGTCGAGTTGGACGCTTCACTTCAATGAATTTCAATCTAATCCTGATTTAAATCGCGTGCCTTTTATTGCCGATAATATGACGTACGAGGCGTGTGGCGCTAATATTATTCCGGGAAAGTGTATATTCTTAAGCGGCAATCATTTTCTGGAACAACGATTGAGAGATGTGAAGGATACTCAAGAGTGGTCACTAATGCATTGGAAAAATTATTACATTATTAACATATTCGTGATTGCTTTCTATTTAATTAATATAATCGTTTATCTCGTACCACTTCCTGCTTCATTAAAAGCGAAATTTAGAGATTAGATTCTATCTTAATTTCAACTAATCATTTAATTATTTCGGTGTTAAATATAATTCTATTTTATGATAATCTAATTTTATAAATTGTATT
>JAQIVF010001389.1:0-14303 GCA_034698365.1 Steganacarus magnus | reverse complement strand
GCTGGCGTTTATTCACTGGGAATAGAGAAAGAGAGAGAGGGATATCTGTATGTCGTTCATCATCCGTCGTCCGGTTTGAGCGCATAACTGTGACTCAACTATAAACACAATCAAATAAGATATGATTGATAATCGACGTTATTCTCACACACCATTAAGCATTAAGCTATATATCGATAAACAAGATAAAACCAATATAATTAATACGTAAATCCCACTTAAAGCATATTAAGCGTGTCTATCGGTTTGTGCGCCGAACAACTAATATGTTTTTTCCGAAAACAACACAAGAAAACTATATTTCGATATTTGTTTCCGATATTAATTTTTTAAAAAAAAAACTTTTACCCTACAGATAAAAATAAAAATAAATTGATTGATTAGTTAATTTTTTTCACTAGGATTTGTTTCTATCTAATCAAAAATAATTTCCTCTGTTTAGCGTTTGATTATAGGATTTCGTTAATTTACTTAATTTAGTGCAGAGACAGCTAACAAACGGTTAAGTGATTGACACTAATTTATATTTAAACGTTTCCGGCTGTCATATCCACACACAACTTCGCCTCATTTAGCCCTTTAATAAATCAAACATTAATTAATCCAATTAATTAGTGTCAGTAATTATTAATGAACAAATTTCGGATCATAAAAGGCGATTATCTCAGCGCTATGCGTGTGTGTGTATCGTTAAAGTAATTAAATTTAATTAAGATTACAATAACATTAAAAACGAGTAAAATTTGCTTTATTCGCAGACAACAACATAAAAAAGAGTTCGGGAAACGGTAAATAAAATTGGTTTTTATTATGCCAATAAATTTGCTCTTATCTCCGCAAACCAATGGCTCTCGCATTCCACTCTTAATGGAGCCAAAACAGATAAAAGAATTTTTGCTGCGTTTGTTTCTTTTATTATTTTTATTTTTTCTCAATCCGCCGAATGGTGTGCGCGCTAAAAGTGTTGCTAATTTTAGTGATGCTTTAGCAAAACAAACAAACTGATCCTGAAATAGAGGTGTCTCTCAGCAGTTGAAGTATTTTTTTCTTCTTCTTTCTTTTTTTTCTGTGCGAAAGCGAGTCAACGTATCGCTAAAATAACTCAATAAATAAATGCCAGTAGGAGTTCAGTAGTTGTTATTACAATTTTTTTTAAGTCTTAAAACACTGTATGAGCGAGGTTTTGGTCACTTTTTGACAAATACTTTGCTTATGAAGATACCGTAAATAAGATTATTTTATACTTTTTTGTTTATTGTTGTTCTTCCGTTTAATTTCAAACTAAGAATTAAGCTGATTTAACTATTCTGATGGTTTTAAAGAGAGCGGAGTGCTTATATTTTATTGGGAAAAGAGTTTATTTCGCGGAACGCTTACAATTCAAATATTTTTAAATTGTTTTACTAATGCATAACAAAATACATAAAATTTTAATTAGTATTTAAATCGGTTATACTCTAAACAACGTTTACTTTATTGAAGCTAAATTAACATTGTATTCTAAATAACGAGATTGAGATCGTCTAAAGAGTTACCATTAAATAACAAGTATAGATATTCAGCTAAATAAAAAGATATTCACAGACAGAAATTTTTTGGCTCACTTTTCGAGTTCTCATCAAAATAATATGTCGGTTTAAAATAATTAAATTAAACAAAACTAAATAAAAAATTTTCGTAGAATCGGTTTAATCAAATAAAACAATGTATGAAAATAACTAAATAACTAATGAAAAGAAGTAACTAAATAAATCCATTTTGGTCAGAGGATGACTATAAATCGCATACGAAAGTGATAATGAAAAGAAATCGAATATACCATTCGCCAAAATTCGCAAATTCCAAAAATAATCTGTGAATCTGAGCGTTACATCCAGAATGATGTGGCAAACAAGTCGTGTGCTGAGTTTTCAAGCAAAGTTTTTTAGTGTCTCAACGCTCGGCGTTGACTGAGTACAGTTAACTTAAGCTCGAGTTCAATCTTCAGGTTACTAGCTTTAGTAAAATAATTGTACGATTATTAGGCAACTTTGTAAACATAAATTGATTCTTAATTTTATTAAACTTAGTGCTTAACAAATTGTTTTCGACAAAACACAACTCAATGTTTTGATATTAATCTTATACGATATTCTTATCAAGTAATTTTAAATTATATTAATTATATTCTTAATAACAATAGTAAAAATTAAAATCAATTTTTCCTGAGGTTTTTTTAATTCTTATAAGAATCAGAGCTCATCTCAGTTCAACCACATTTCAACTCAGAGAATTCAATCTGATTATACCTAAATCTCTAAATACATAATAAAAATGCTAAGCTTAATTTCTAAGCTCAAGCTGATGCCTTTTCTTTTAATAAGTCGAACTCTAACCTATCATAAAAATAATAAGCTCAGGCTTTGAAATTTTGGAGCTTGAGCTTGTCAACTGGAAACTGAAGCTCTCACCGCTGTTAATCTTATAGCCATCATTATTTTAGACTCGGAAAGTGCGAGAACTTGGAATGTGCAGGTAATTATAAATTTAATTTTAATTTAATTTGGATAAACACTCGACCGCAGCCATGCACTCATTTCAGCATACTTCTTTGGTTTTTTTTATTAAAAGCAAAATTCAATAACAAAATACTTTGAAATTGAAGAAATTGCATTGATTTTATTTCGAATACATTTACTTAGCGCATTGAAAATCGTTAGAAAAACGGGTGCCAAATCGTTTATCAATCGGTAGCTATAAGTGCCAAATTCGTTAGGAAAAATAAAATAAAAAAAAAATTTTTTTTAGTAAATTAGTTTAAGTAACAATTATATTAATTTGTTTTAATCACTACGAAATTTTTTTTGAACTTCCCAACTAAATTATCCCGACTTCTAAAGAACTAGAGAAGAAAATTATGGCTAAATTTTTCGGTGAGATTTACTTTCTCGGATATAATTTTAAATTTAGTCATTGCATACCTATAAATTATTTTACTAATTTTTATGTATATTTTATTTCAAGAATATTTTGTTGAAATATTTAATCGATAATTTTCTTTTTTTCTAATATTTTTAATCAAATCGTTAGAAATATTCAGAATCGTTAGTTATATACAAAATCGTTAAATTCGTTAGAAAAATTTAAGCTAATTTTCTATCAGTTACAATGGATTATTCTTTTCTAATGCTTTAAATGGTAAAATTGTTGTGTTTTTTGGAATCATTAGTTTAACGATTTTCAATACCTTAATAATTACGTTTGCTGCTGAAAACTAAAAAAATGCAAAAATATCAAGTTTATAGGTATATTTATTATTAAAACTAATATTAGTTTTCTAGTTAACTGTAGTATTTAACAATTCATATATACTTTAAATAAAAATCGTTTTAATTAAATGTCGCGGTTATTTTAATTCCGTTATTCCGTTCAGGTGTGTCTTAAATTTATTTGTCGTAATAATCGCAAGTTTCATTTAACCCTTTATTGTTACAATTAATATTGTGTGCGTGATTTGCGAGATAGAGATCACACAATCAATATTTTTAACTCAAAAACACCACGCGCTCAGAAAAAATATTCAATGAAAAATTTATCAGATCATTTGTTGTTGTTCTTACTGGTGTTAAGTAGAATTTAAATAACAAAATAAATTGGAAAAATGTTTGCAAATAGTACGTAACTAATGCCAAAACTATTGCGAAACGTTATTGTCAGTCAAACGATAGTATCGATAGTTTTGACTGTATAACGCGCAACACTACTGTAACGCAATTGGCATTGAATCTCGTGATGCATTTTTTGTACAGTCGACGCTCGTTCAATATTTATTAAACGAAATATCGAAATCTGAGTTATCTATTTAGAAAAATTAATTTATGATAATTAATTCTGTCAAAACACTGGGGAAAAAAACTTAAAAAAATAACTTATTAATTGAATACATTTATACGTTTGATTGATAGTTAGTTTAATACTTAAAGAGAAAAAAGTGTATATTATCAAAATTTTCACGAAGCGTTTACAATATACCAGTATTTGACTGACTAGAGAAAAAAAAATTTTTTACGCTTTTATTTCATATACGATACTATTATCATATAATACAGTAAAATAATTGTAACGAAAAAATTATTATATATAAGATTTTTTTTGATGAATAAAAAAACAATGTGATTGTGATTCTTTGCGTTTACACTGATGTGTGTTTTTTGGGGCGTTTTTTGATACGAGATATTATTATTTATGATGTGTATCAGTGGTATATAAAAATCATCGCAGATTTGATTTGGCACTAATTAAAACCCAATTTTATTGTCGCTTATTATCACGCGATTAACTGATGAGTGATGACAGTACTGTTGTGATGATCAGTGAACACATTGAACGCGCATTAATAATAGTATTATGTCGACTATTATGAACATTACTAGTGATGATAGGGTTCGCAATGAGGACAGCAAAGAGCAGTCATCGGTGGTGAGCGCCAACACTGCCGCACACGCGAGTACTAAGCGAAAGGGTTTCTTCTCGCGAAAGAATAACGCGATCACTCGGGAAGAGTCGGTGTCTGTGGACGAGAGTGTGGTTAAGAGTGCGGATGTTGTGGTGGCGAGCAGTAAGAAGTCGTCGGTGAAGCAGAGCGCGAAGCAGCAGCAGTCGCACCAACTGTTGCAGTCGTCGCAACCCAATGTCGAGCAAACCGATGACAGGTTTGATGGCGACGGTGTCGTGTTTAACGCCAAACTCATTGGTCACGAGTTTGTGGCCGAAGCGCGAGGAGAACACATGTGCCAGCAATCGCTCAAGAAGTTGAAGGTATATGTTGTTTTCATTTTGTTTTAATCGTTTGATTTTTATCGTAGTAATTATTTTTATTATTTCTAGTTTATTGTTTTTATATGGCACTTATAAATCAATTTTATTTAATTAATTAATCGTTAAATAAAAGGGGCATTAATTTTTTTCGTTTTGTTATTATTATTAAGATATTATTATTTGTTCTCGTCTTATTATATTATTTGTTTAATATCTATAATAAAAAGAGTTAACAAACAGTAGTATTAATAGAGATAACAGAATAAAACAGTCTAATTTTGTTATCTAAAAATGCAAACCAACGCACTTTTATGAATGACTGATTAATAATAATAATACATATTATTTACTGAACAAAAAATCACATGATAACTGATTTTTAATTGTGTTCTCACTTTACCGCATCATTAGATACTGCAACGAGGTTTGGGCGGACATAAGAGACGCGTGCAAATATTTATATCGTTTGATGGCATCAAAATTCGGGACGCGATCTCTTCGGAGCTCCTCTATCACCACTCGGTGCCCCAAATATCTTTCATATCGCGCGACGAAACTGATCCCAGAGCTTTCGGTTATGTATTCGGTTCGACAACCACTGGTCATCAGTTTATCGCCATTAAGGTGCGATTAATTCGTTTTACGTGTTTTATTTTTATTTTAATTTATTTATTTGTTGTTTTTATTAATTACATTTTGTGTTTAAATTTTTCATTTTAGACTCAGAAGGAAGCGATGCCTATAATGGTGATTAAAATTGATATGTAATTTTTTAACGTTCATTTTGTTTGAGAAAAAAATTATTAGATATTCATTTCTGGTTATTCAAATCATTTCAAATGTCTGATAACTGTTAGTCTAATTACTTCCCCATATTTCCACTTTCAATGGATCGTTAACTGAACTGTTAAAGCGAAATGAATTATTAAAAAATTATTTGCTTTTGTTTAATTGTTTGTAAAAAATTAATTTTACTAATAAATCTAGTCAGCGATCGGGCAATTATTTGCTGCAACGCTTTTACGCAAAAAAACTGAACCGAACGAAGAAAATAATGTGGAAACAAAACGCGACGACACTACGGATTCTGAAGAAAAAACTCGACGCGAGTCTTCAATAACGTTACGACCGTCGAGGTCTGACTCACCAAACGTTCCGTCAATGCCAGCGCCACCGCCGCCAACAAATGCAACGAATTCTGGCGCAGAAGAGCATGACTTCTTTGCCGCATTCGAACCTATAGACTCGGACTTTGAAAGTGATTGGAAAGTTAAAAAAGAACAATTAGATCAAGTATGTCATCAGATTATTATTTACTATTTACTGTATTTATAATATCTTGTGATTAATATTTATCTGATTATATTTGATTTTATTTACGATTTATTTATTAGATAAGTAACTCATGCGATGTGATAGCAAACGATCCGTTTGCGTCGTCTTTCGGCTCACTATCTCTTTCATCCGGTGATTGGGCTAACTTTGATGATGACAAGGTGTCGGAAAACAATGCGTCACCACTGCAGAGGTCACACGATTCCAGTAACGCTATTATCAAAACTAACGCCAGCGTTACGAATACCGCCAATTCGTTTGTGACGATACCGACGCCACCTAAAACTAAAATCGATATGCCTTCCAGTTTTAATGACTCGTCTTCTTCGATGGCGCTCAACGAACTTTTCGCTTCCGGACACCACAACAGTCCATTTAATGTATGCCATAATTCGATCGCTATTAGACTTCAAATTATTTTACAAATTTTTTTTGCTTTTCCTGCAGCAAAATAGCTTTCCTTCTTTTACGAACTCGTCAAACACGCCACCAATAAGTAATTTTAATAGCGAAGCGGTGGCCATACCAGCGAGAGTTAGTCCAAAAGATGGTCAACAAATAAGTAATAATCAATCTTTAGGCTCAACGACATCTTCAGCCGACAGGTGATACGCGCTGCTAATGTTTTTTTATTAACTTTAATAAATGGTTGTTATGTTTTAAAGGTACGCCTGTTTTGCTGAGATCCACTCAATTTCTTCATCAATATTTGATTCGCTCTGCGACCAAATTGGCGAAGACAACACTAGCAGTGCATTAAACGAATTTAACCAGAACTCAAACGCCAGCAAATCGCTGAATTCGTCACTGAATGGCGGTTTCGGGAATCAGCATCACTTGAGTTCTTCGTATAATGGCAACTATTTTTCTTTCGAGAATCCGCTCTCGAATTCGAGAGGAAATGCGGTGTCAAACGCCCAACAAATAAATAATGTTTTCAACAATGAGAGCTCGATTTGGTTCAATTCTAATATGGGTTCGGTGTCGCCGTCGGATAAATCGAATGTGAACAGTCAGTGGTCGACCACTTCATCGCCATCGGTGTCCGCCAACATATTCGCTAACAATCGTATTAACGAGTTTGGCAGTGAAGCGCCGATTTTTGCCGAATTAGATCCACTCGGCAAAGATAAGCCGTTTGTGGATAGGAGTCGCTTTTTTGCAGTAAGTGTTATTATAGTCAAATAAAAACAAAACAAAAATAACTAAATTACACTTATTATTAGGAGCAGAAATTTAAACCAACGTTAAAAGATTTGAACAACGATTTTTCATTTAACGAGTCATGCGATGGGCCAGCGATGAGCTCCAATATTCCAGTAAGTTTTGAAAATTGTTTTAAGCTCTTATCTCGTATTTTTATGTGTTCAATTGTATGTTATATCTTATTAAAAATTGTTTTGTAATTGTGTTGAATGTCGAAACCAAAGTCAGTGGCGTTGTCTTGGAAAACCGTTAACCCATTCAATGATGTTAGTGGTAATTTCGTTCGTCAAGAATCTGCTGTTAGCGCAGAACGTTATTCCCCAAATCCCAAACCATTTAACCCCTTTAACGCGTGTGATTCTCAAATAATACGTACAACTCCGCCCCCACCGATACCACCACCGCGTCCTCCGTCGCGCGAGTGTCCACCAGTGCCGCCGCGAACCGATTTGTCGAATGTGAATGCGATCGGAGCGCCACCACTTCCCAGGAGAAGAATCTCGTTAGAGAAGCAGCTTCACGATCAAAGGCCGATATATACCAATACGCAACTTAGTAGTAGCCGGGAATCGAGCACAGACTCTCCGCCGCCGATACCTAATCCTCAGAGAAGGCCCTCGAAGAAAGCAGCAGCGAATTGGGATCCGTTTAACTGCGCATTTGTTGAATCTCAGTTGTCGTCGATGGCGAGCGGCAAGAATGCAGCATTAATTAATTGTGATAATCAAATAAATGAATCGACACCTAAAAGTAATGTGAAGTCTATGCCACCGCTTCGTTCGCAGCTCAAACTGTCGAGCATATCGTCGCCAAATAATTGGAGTGCCATTAGTAGTAGTGTTGATAGTACTGTATTCGAGGACAACTTTAACGATATAAAGCAGACAACGAATTTAGAAATGCAGGCAACAAGTGATACCAACGCGTCAATGCAGTCGTCGGTACAGTCTGTGCACTGCGTTGACAATAACACTGCTAGTAATCATATATCGCCGCCAGAGCGTAATATATTCATCGCGAAGTCAGATCCGTTTGAGGATGAATTTTTTGCTAATTAGTTAAATGCAACACAAAACACACTCAATGCAGCTTTTAATTGAACAATTATTGAACAATCATTTATTTACCTTTAGAAAACGTTATTTTGCTTTTGCTTTTATGTTTTTCCCTTAACTCATAGCTCTATCTCTATCTCCCAACTTTTATTTGTATTAACTTAATAGTTTATTTTACAAAAAAATTAGGTTTTTAGCATTTGAATTAATTTTATTTTTATTAGTTCTATATTAACCTCGAATTTTAATCGAAAACAAAACTTCTGATTTTATTAATAGATCGAATCAAATACTAATAGTCGCTCGCATACACATACAAATGGTGCCATTTATAGTAAAGATACAAATACTAATTTTAATAATGTATTCGCTTCTCAATCTTTGAGTCAATTAATACCACCATTTAACGCATAAATATTTTTTTTCTCGAAACAAAACTCTTCTCTTTAATTATTTTCTATTATATACCGGTAAGTGTGAACAAAAATCAATTTAAGGCTACAAATTAATAGACTAAAAAAATGTTAGGTGCAATATATTTGTATTGCAGAATATTTTCCTAAAACAAATTAATTCATTATTAATTATTATTATTATTATTTGAGAATTATATACATAATTAATTATATATATTATACATATATTGAATGAGATTTTATTACTTTATTATTTCTATATATAAATACAATATAAAGCTTATAATTTTAAATTTTAAAAATATTATTATTATTATTACTAACAAAAGAAAAGTTATTGCATTAATTTTATTCCTAAAACTTTAATAATGCTCTGTGAAAAAAGGTTTTTTCCTTTTTTTAGTAAAAATTAATGCTTGATAATAATGCTCTCTCTTTCTCTTAAAAGTATAAAACACATCAAATGATTTTTATTTGTTTGTTTGTTTTGTTTTGTTATTAATTAATTGTAATTATATATAAAAAAAAATCTAAAATAACTGAACTGAAAATTTTATTGTTGTGGATATTTTCAAAGCACACGCATAAACTTATATACGATTATATTATACACACAAACACAAATATATTTGTAAGAAATACCCTTCTCTTTTAAAGATGAATTTAAAGAAAATAGAGAGTTTAATCTCATTTTTTTGTTTGTTTGTTTTTACTACAAAAAATATCAATAATTTTTTGTTTTGTTTACACTACATGCCAATTACTTGTTATTAATTAATACAATCATTGTTCCTAATAATTAATTATAAATTGTAAAGTTTTTCATTCTTATGATGATTTATGTTCTTTTTCTATATATCAGCTATTAATTACGTGAACTATTAATAGTTAGATTTTTAAGTAAAATTAATAGTAAATATTTTTAAATGAAAATATTGTAAAAAATTGAATGATTTAATTAACTTTTTGTTTCAAAATTTAAATACAAATTATTATTATTATTTCAGGAAAATTTAATTTATTAAAAGTTTAATGATTGAAATTATTATGAGTTATTAATACGTAGCACACGTCTATCGCGCAACATATTAAAAATATAATCACACAAACAAGTGTTTCTCTCACCACATAATAAAACCAAGAATGTGTGTGTGTGTGTGTGTGTCGCACAATCGACGACACTTAGCAACCCCTTCTCTACATTTCAGAAAAATTTGAAACGGTTTCGATAAGGAAACTGTATTTCCTCTTTAGGCAATGTGGGGTTGAACTCAATGCCGCAAACCTTACCTCCAGTACATACAGCCTGCATAAAGCTGTTTCTTCCAATTCCACTATTATAATAAACTCGATGGTTTACTTTATTTATAGACGCTTACGTAGAATAACGATAATTTTTTTATGTGTATTTTAACTTTTTATAAGCTAAAAAAAAACATTTTTTCACGTTACAAAATATTACACAATATTACCAAAGCTTTTTTATTTAAAAAACTTTATTCTACAATATTTTTCTTTTAAATTGAATTTAAAATTACACAAAACAAAAAAAACAACAACAAAAAAACTCAGAAAAAAAAACTATTACGCCACACAATATATTTATATATATAATAGCATACATATAAAGATGAATGAGAAAATATAAACTTACAAAGATATATGATTTCTTTTAAAAGCATTTAATTACAAATAACTTAATGAGAGAAAATAAAACTCATCTCAAACTTATTTTTCAAAGCGCAACACAGACTTTGACTCAAAACCGCGCGGAAACACTCGGAGCGCTTCTTCGCCGCCCGGTATTCCTCTGACCACAGAATCTGAACCGCTTTTGTCTGTTAGTTTGAGATGACACTCAAGTTTTTTATTATTATTATTTTTAAAATAAAGCTTATAAATGAAAAAAAAATTAATACACTACAGGTCAAAGTGAGAGCTTTTGTGTTAAGTATGTTATTATTATTATTTGATTATTAAATTATAAAACAAATTCCCAAACGGTTTTCGGTTTTTGTTATTGTGATTTTCGTTTAATCATTTTCATCACTTCCAACATTTGTGGTGTCGGATTGGAAATCACGCCAATGTCGTTTGCCGGCGATATAGAAGAGGTTCGCTGACGCGATAGCGTTGTCGGAGCGCTTCGAACGCCTCGAGTGCGACCCGTTTTGCGCGGAATCGCGCAGTTATCTAATCTCTTAAATTCTAGTTTCTCTAATTTTCTTAATTTAGCTTCTCTTCCTATTTCTGGACCGGAACTACTCGCGGGCCTTTTAATACCTAAAAAATTAAGAAAATATAGATTAATATAAGAGGACGAACCTACTATTAATCATTAAAGTTGAGGGAAAAAATCGCACGCAACAAACCTTTTTGTACACCCTTTTTGGACGCAGTTCCCCAACATATAAGACCATCACTATAGTAACCAGAATTAACAATAGCGCGCGTCATAATCAGCTTTAAGTGAGCGTAATCGGGATCCTCTTTGAAACCGAGACGCGCGACACATCGCACAAACTCCTCTAAACCCTTCGGTACGCAAGTCTTCGCAGTGAACGCGTACTTCAGAAGTAAATCGATGTGACTCATGTAATACACCTTCTTTTTGCGCACCTCTTCGTGATCCTTGCAGTCGATCCATGGTAAGCGACCGCCAGACAGCCACGCTATCAGATTGTACGCCAGTATTTCTAAATCAGATCTGCGCGAGAGTGCGCCCAAATGTCCATCGCGTGACGTGAACTCTATTGTGCCGTTGTTTGCGCGCCTCTGGTCTTCCTCTTGTTCCTTATGTTCGCCGTCTTGAGTTCGGTAGCGCTCAACCAAACCGTAATCGACGAGATATAACTCGCGTGCAGGCGATTCCGTCTCAAGTCGGCCTAAAATAATATTATAATAAAATAAAATAAAATAACAATATAAATATAAATTAATTCGAAAAATATTTATCAAAGAATTGAAAACTATGCGGTAATTGAAAAACCAATATTAACGTATAATCGCGCCATACTCATACCGTACATATAAAACATTTCGGAATGCTATTTTCAAAAATTACTTTTTTTTGCGTGAGAAAGCATTTTTTTTAGTGTTTTAAATTTGTGTCTTACTTCCGCGCGCGAGTAAAGTGAATTTTGGGGTAAAAATTCATCCATTTTCGCCACACTGACGCGCGAGTATTGCGCGATAATACGTTAGAACTATAAGTTATATACAGTTCTAAGCGGAAATTTTGTAATAAATTTACAATAATTTTTACATTACAATTAAAATAAAAAGAAATAACGTATGATAGCAACAAACCTAACAACAGATTGGATGCTTTAATATCGGCGTGAATGTAACCAAATGAGTGAATATACGCGAGAATATCGAGAACCATCATAGCGATAGTGTACGCGCACTTTAGATCGAGTTTATTGTTCTGTTTGGCCAACACTTTCTGGAGGTCGAGACCGAGTCTGTCGAGCACCAGAAAGCGATACTTCTGCCGCTTTCCCGCCTTACCATTCATCACGTGTATACCACTGGCCACATAGCGAGGCATACCGAGAAACGCTAACCGCTGAGTGAGCATCCAGTTATCGATTTGCTTGGGTTTGGCCGCTCTGTGATAGAAATGCATTTCGGCGTACAATGGACCGCATATGTGGTCCACTTTCACCACAAACGGATAGTTCTGGTAATCAAAGTTGCGCCCGTTTTTCGCGCACTCCAACGCATTCTTGTCGCGAATATCTTTGATGCGTTTGATCACCATATCTCGCACGCAACTCCTCTTCGGCAGACCGTTGTACGACTTGTTGCTGAGACACAGTTTGCCGTTAGCGCCGACGCAGTGGCTGTCGACAGTGATTTCGGGCAACTCTTTGGCACAATAGATTTCGCCGAAACCGCCGCAACCGATCGACTTTCCCAAAAGCCACTCGCGTTTCGTCGAATCGATGAGCACAGCGCCCGGCGGTAACGGATCCGGCAGTCGATACCCGTTTTCGCCCACTCTTTGATCCAGTCTTTCCTTCTCTTTCGCGTCAATCACTCGCTTATTATTGTTATTATGATTATTATTATTGTTTTGCACAATATTCACATTATTATAGTTCTGATTATGGTTGTGATTGTGGTTTTGATTGCAATTAGTGTTTGCATTATTCAATCGTGTCTTCATTCTTCGGTTTCGTTTGTCGTTCGCGACATTATTAGTGGCGGCGATCGATGACCACTTCTGAGGCATATCTGATTCGATTCAATTAAATAATTATTGATGACAACAATTGACGCGAAACAACACTAGATTTTCGATTAATTACGCAAAACAAATACTCGTGAAAATGACGCCACAATAATAATTGAGTATTTAATTAATGGACCAAATGATTGGATGATTGCAATGATTGAATACTTTTGGTTTTCACGCAATTTGAGTCATTGTTTGCGTGTCGTGTCAAATGTTATTAACTCTTTACCGGACTATCGATTGTCGACACCGATTATCGATTAAATATTGTTTATACGTTTTTAGTGCGAGTTTTGTGTTACGCTTTCAATTCGCATTCATTTGATGGGCAAATCAAATGTTTTGTTGTTTTCATGTTCGCGCGCGACATCTTTCGGTTATGTACTGGTGTTTTAAAAACTTTTTATAAATGTCAAACAATTATTGCATAAATATATATATTGCGTACGATTCACAAACTTCTAGCAAAACTTCTCGTCGCTTTAAAACAAATATTTTTTTAAAAATTTTCATAAAGTAGACGTCTTTTCTATATATATTTTCTATGAAGTGGCCTAAACAGCACAACTTGTTTGAAGAACACCCTATTGGGGGATAACTACAAATAAGATATATTACCCCAAAATTATGAGAAATATTATTAGCACAAAATTTCGGAGAAGTTAGAGATTAAGTTTTGTAATTGAGTCCAAATGCATTATTCATATAAATTATCAATTAACTAATTATTTAACATTGAATTATATTAGTTTCATATCGTGAGGAGTTCACTAATGAATGAGATTAACGTATCGTATCTGAAAACAGTGCATTAGCGATCAATCATATGAAAACGACGGCAATATAAATCGTTTATGAGTACCACATTGTTTTAATGTATTATCTAATCACTCATATGTTTAATTCTCAATGTTTCTGGTCATAAGATTTTATAATTAAATATAATAAAATGTAAGCGATAGCATATAATTAAGGGTTACATGTTTAGAATTTATTCTATGTTTACTACAATTACTTATAGTTATTAGAAATTTTAAGATAATTTAAAAAAATATTTTATTAATTAAATCACTATTATGCTATGTATTTGGCAACCAATGCCCAAATCCAATACATATCAGTTTCGTTAATATCACTGTTGTACAACTCTGGACGTTGATTGGCCGAAAAATGTGCTTTGAATGCTTTGATTACGGGTTCACATTCACTTATGACGTGATTCCACTCCGAACTAGTTTTCATTTTATCAAA
>JAQIVF010001388.1:0-14308 GCA_034698365.1 Steganacarus magnus | reverse complement strand
ATACATTATATTCTAATGCTAAAAAAATTAATCCAAATATTAACTTAATTGATGTAAAAAAATGGTTATTAAAGCAAAATACTTACACAATGCATAGGTATAAAATAAAAAATTATAAAAGAAATATAACTATATCCAAACATATAGATGAGAATTGGCAAATAGATTTAATTGAAATAGAATTTCCAGAATAAAATAATGGATATAAATATTTATTCATGGTAATTAATGTTTTATCAAAATATGGTTGGTCTGAACAACTTTATAAAAAGAAACCTCAATCAATAAAAAATGCTTTTCTTAAGATATTATCAAAAATAGAAGAAAACCTATATATATAACATCTTATAGTGGAACAGAGTTTAATAATTCACTGTTTAAAAAATTAATCTACTTGAGTAAAAGAAAAAGTTAAAATTTTTTCTTCTTTTTCTTTTACTTGTAAAAAAGTAAAACAACACAATTAAAGAGTTTAAATTAAAATTTTTAGATGGTTTATAAAAAAATTGTTTAAAAAAATAATGAGACCAATTTTATTGTTTTTGGCCAATGTAAAAAAATTAAATTTATTTACAAAATTAAATCAAAATTCAATATAAAAACGTGTTATCGACACAACACTAATAAAAAATTTACTATTTTAGAAAACACACCTTTATACTTAATCAAATCGAATTTCTTGAATACTAAAAATTTAATATTAAGAACTATATCGCCAACTATATTAAATTTAATATTAAAAAAAGAAACAATTTCTATGAAAATTTGAATTTTTCATATATAAATAAAACAAATGATATTGATTTTTTCCAATGATATTATTACTTCATTTTATAAAGTATATTTTATAATATTATTTTTAGCAAAATACAATTTAACTTAAAATCTATATCAAATGTGAAAGCGAGATAAGCGAAAGTTAAAAAAATTTTAAATCCAAGCTAAATACAAAATAAATTAAAATATCAAATAAAAACGAATTCTAGTCAAGTTAAATTTAAAATTTACAAGTTAAACAACACTAGTGTTAAGTATAGTTATGTTTTAATAAAGTAACATATGATGCTTATATCATACTTTAAACAATTTTATTTTCAATGTATATATTAAATGTATCGATAATGCATCAAAATTACAAAAAAAAGTTCAAACATATTGTATTTTTCTAAAACTTCATATCTAACATTTTAAATGTCTGTGTAGATAAATTATTTATTGATTTAGTTTTACTTATGTGATATTAATATTAAAGATTTGGACCCATAGAAAATACTGTAACCACAGTATCTACAATTTTATTTTACTCTTAGCTGTAAATATATTTAAAATTCATCATATAACTAATACAAAGTAATCAAATGTTCATTTAAATTGGGTGCACCGAGGGATTAAATATAAATTTTATCATCACGTAAAAAAAACTTTCATAGAAATCGAATTATTAATTGAATTACAATTTTATAACTATTAATTATAATATTAGATCTGAATTTCACAAAATTATTGTTAAAATATAAAATATAATGAAAATACTGAAAATTTCAACAAAATTTCTACTCATTACTAAAATAATTTTCGAGCTTACGACGTAAATTTTACGATAACGTAAAACATGACTATCGCGCACTCTTTGTGTCATTTAATGTGAAGAAATATTGTATTATGTGTTATAAAATCTTATTTTGAATATAAACTATTAACAAAAAAGTATCGATGTATAAGCGGCGCTATTGATCAGACAGTTTTATGAAATAAAAGATTTTCATTAAACAAATAGATTGTTTCAAAAGGGGAGCAAAGGGGCAAAATGACATTTTGCGCGTCTCTTGTTCGAAAAATTTTTACTAAAAGATATATTTGTTTTCATAATAGTTTTCATAATATATTTGTTTTCTAGTAATTCAAAATGAGCCATTATGAATGTTCATTCTTGTTTATTTTAATAAACATTATTCATGCATTTTTCATGAGTTTGTATTTTTATCTTTATTTAAAATAACTAATAATAACATAAAGATAAATAATACAAATGTAAAAGAAAAAGTAAAATTTAAAATTTTTACGAAAGAAAAAGTAAAATAGAAGTAGTATTAAAATAATCGTAATAAGAAAAAGAAAAATACAAGTAATTTAAAAATTGAAGCTAAAAGAAAAAGTAAAATACAAGAAAAATTGAAAATTATTCTACAAGAAAAAGAAAATGAAAAGAAAAAATAAAAAAATTTCA
Source organism: Steganacarus magnus (assembly GCA_034698365.1). Classification (NCBI taxonomy): domain Eukaryota; kingdom Metazoa; phylum Arthropoda; class Arachnida; order Sarcoptiformes; family Steganacaridae; genus Steganacarus; species Steganacarus magnus. Next base: position 12,081 of record JAQIVF010001388.1, on the reverse strand, counting down.
AGTAAAACAACACTAATAAAAAGCTTTAATTAAGCTCTAATTAAAAATAATTTGTATTAAAATAGATTGTATTTTGATTTTGATTAATCAAAATTTTTTTAAAAATTTTTTGTATATTTTAATAATGATTATTAACAATTAAAACAACACTATATCAAATATATAATATTAAGAAATAATAAACTGTAAATTTATAAGCCAGGAATTTAGTATATTGAATTAAATTTTGAAATGTGGAAATTTGGTTTCAATTATAAAATGTATCAACTCTTCATTTTAAATCACTTTTTTAAAATACATGCCATTTTTGCATTTGGAAGTCTAATAGTTAAAAGAGAGATTATTATTTGATCATAATTCTGCATGTTTGTTTGTCCGAATTCAAATAGTTCTTAAATTTCCTAGATCTTAATACCTCACATAATCCAAGTTATAAATTGCAGTATGAATAGATTTAAATGAGATTAAAAGAACATAATAGCTTTGATTCCAAAAAAATATATTAGATATATTTTTACCTTTGATTAAGTTTAGAAAATCTATTCTTAATAAAAAACTAGTGATTTTATTTCGCCTTTTTTTAAGTTTTGTATATTCGCGCAACTACTTTATTTAAGAAATAAACTTGATATATGATTTTGACTTACTAAAGTTATGAATTTGGGGGTTAAGACTAAGGGTTTGGGTTTGCACCTAACAGCACGCACTCATCCGTTAATAGCGTAGCTATTAATGTAGAAAAAGAAACATTTGGTGCGAAAAATCGGTTCACGCTCGAAGAAATACAATTATATAACTTAATATAAATCAATTAGAAAACAAAATGCTTATATAAATATAATTAGTTAATTCGTTTCATTAATACTTGTTTTGATTAATAGATATGTTCACTGAAGAATAAGTATTTATCTGGAGGTTTCTTCATTCGATTTAATTTCCATTGTTTTGGTTTAGTAACCATTAAAGATGAAAGTATTACATCATTAGTTTGTTTTTCGATTTCACTTGAATGTAGTTCATAATAATCGTTGTTGATTTTTATGCTATCCATTCATATGTTTTGATCATACTTGATATCATTATTGCTTGTATTGTCATTATTAATGTATTGTTGTGTAGAATCATATATGTTATTGCAAATATACATATCCGTTGTGAATGATACGGTATTCAACGTTTTGATTTCTGTTTGATATGATGTCGAATTGGTTCTTTTGTCTAGAATATCAGATTGAAACACGGGTCATAATGGCTTAATTGTTTGATTTCGTTGTTTGCTTGATTGAGCATCGAAACACGTTGAGTTGTAAACTCATATATAAGATCGCAAATGGATCCAAAACTACAGCCTTATATAATCGGCAAATCTACATGTTGACTGACATTGAATAGAGCTCTTTTCGGGATTCCATTTATATCGAAATCGCCCAACACGTCCCAATTTCATTAACTGCTTCACCTACTACTTGAAACTGTAGGTCGAAATATGTGGTTTTAATCGCTAAATCTTCGACTAGTTTATTGCTTAAGATCGAATAATCACTGCATTTGTCTACCAGTGCATCATAATTGAAACCGTTTATTGTTATAACTATTCTGGCTTTTACCGCAGGAAATCGATTTTGATTTTGAAATCGTTTCTTGATTGGTCGCTTAATTGTTCGTTTCGAGTTTAAACTTGATTTGAAGATGTAGTGGCAGATAAAGGCGACGACAAAATTTGTACTACATTTGCATTTGTTGTTGATAGATTTAATTGTGTTGCGGGTTGTTGACCGTCGGCTGTCCCGCTGTTGAGTTTAAATTGCTGTTTTCTGTATTTGTTGCTGGAGTCGACGTGACATTTTCACTTGTTTGCTGACGTATTTCATTCAGGTCTTGATCAAATCTGCTCAACATTTGATCATGTCTGTTTTGAATTGAAGTAAACCGATTTGTTAACAAAACTATCGAGGTCTATGTGATTTAGTTCTGATGAAGCTGCCATCGGAACATATCGGGAGCTGAAGTTCTCGATGGAATGTCTTTTGAATGTTTCCCATTTACAGCCACTGTAATCTGCGTGAAAGTCTTTAAACTTCATCTATACGTTTCCCTACAAGTTTTTTCCACTTGGGTAGTGGCCAACTATGATGTTGAGCTTTAAACTTAAATGTCTTTATCCATTTTTTGCATCTGTTTTGATGTCAAATAGTGGCATAACAGTTGTATCGATTTTCGGTTGTTTATTGGCACTCGTTCCAGTTGTTAGATTTGATATTGCAGTTGAGAAGTTCTTTAGCATTTGCATAAAGTCAGGTTGCATTTGATACTGTGGTGTAAATGGTGGGTTCGGTTGTTGACCATTATGATAGGAAGTATGATCATCAAAATCTTCCGCATTATGATTGATTCCTGTTTTATAGTTTGGTTCTGCAAAAAAATTGTTTTGTGAATGTAAAGGTAACTTCAGCTTCTGATGTATTAGGAACTTGTTCTATTACTGTTGTCATTAGTGCAGTTCGCTCTTCTTTACACGTTAGTTTTGTTGGCGTCATTTCACTTGATTTATTAGCATCGGCGTCCACTAACAGTCTTTTAATCACAAGTTCGTGATTTTCATTAGTTGCTGTCAATCGATTTACTTTCCCTTTGCACCTAACAGCATTATGCATACTAATAAATACTATTAATTAAAATCTATATCTATGTATCTATTATTTAATAAAAACCTAAAGAAAAAAATGATTTAATCATAAAAATAGGTTGTTTAATAAGGGGGCACTGAGGCATGGAACAAATGGGCTGCTGTTTAAAATTTAAACGTTTTTGAAGAAAACGGGGTAAACCTAGTTATATATAATTTATTTAAACATTTCCATTACAAAAATCAAAATACAATTTTATCGAAAATTATTTAATTAACAAACCCTGTTTCCACTATACATTTATTTTTATGTATTATTACAAAATTAAAGTTTTCTAATTTAATACCATATGTTTATCAAAGTGATCAATTACGTAGTTTAGTTCTTGCTTATATCTAAGTTTTGTAATGTTTTATTTTTCTTATTTTAAAATCATTTTACCAGAAAAGTTTGTTAACTAAACATAGTACCTGATTTATAAATAATAATAATCATACATTGTTAACATAAATCAGTAACATTATCGTTTTAGAAGACAATTTTGGAACATTAATATCATCTATAATTATAAATTAATGTCAAAATTTTTTGAATAAGTAATACTTAAATAAACAATTTTTCAAAGCTAGTTCAAAAGTTCAAAATTAATTATCAAATAACATATGGGGGTGACTGAAGTTTCAGGTTTTTTTATTTACTTTTTTATAAATAATTATTCAATATTTAAAAAATTTTTTTTAAAAAGTAAAAGATTATCTTTTCTATACCTCATTAACATATATTGTTATTCTTAGGCATCACAAAAAAATTTCATCAATAGGTTATGATTACACTCATGCAGTGTTGTATATTTCCCTTTTTTTTTAATTTGATTTCTATTTCTTTTTCTTCTTAAATTATTTTTAATTCCTTTTACTTTTTCTTTTATTTATTTTATTTAGATTTGTCTTTTTATTCTTTCTTTTACTTTGCTTTTCTTTTCTTTTTCTTGTCTTTAAAGAAATAAAAAGACAAAAAAATATCCAAATATTTTGTCCTTTTCTTTTTCTTTTATTGTTAATTTACCCATTTTATTTACATCTTTTTTCATTGAATTTATTTATTTTTGTCTTTTATATTTATTTTCTTTTAAAAGTCTTTTTCTTATCTTCTTTAATTCATTTTGATTATCTTCATTAAAAGGTATACAACACTACTCTCATGAATCTCCATATATAAAAGTTTATTTTAAATAAAAAAGATTACATAAAAATTAATTTGTTTTAGTTACAGTTTTAAAATTATTTTGGATAATAAATAATAATCTATATAAAAATTTGTGAATTCAAAAAAGAATTAATATATTCAGTTTAAAAAATTATTTTTTTTTGTAAATATAAGCCATAGCTACCTTTAACGAAATTTGTCCAGTAATCAGAAAATGGTAACAAAAAATTACATGATTTGATAATTATTCAGTAATATTATTTATTGCATTTTCAAACATTTAAATTATATAATAAATACTTTTTCTATTTTTCAGTAAGAAGATGTAATAATTGATAAGTATATTTAAGTTCTTAATAATAAAAACTGACAGTATTTTGATTTTCTGTTTTTAAAATTTTAAAACGCATTAAATTAAAAGATCGATTATAATTAGTCAAATTAAAACATTTGTTAGTTTTTTCTTTTATATTAAAATGAATAAAAACGGTAATTTAAACAACACTAGTTAAAATTAATTAGCAGACAAACTGTACATAATTTGTAAACTTATGAAAAGTTTATTCGTACAAGTATTTTAGTTTATATTAAGTTTATTACTTAGTTTTGTTGTTTTCAAAATCAATTTCGCAATATTTATATCATAAATACAAATTTTTAGTTTCGAATTATTATTAATAATAATCTTCATTATGAATATTTTTGGCTGTTTCGTCCATAATTATTATAATCGTTGCAATATTTACAGTGGTAACGGCTGTAACATCAAATATTATTAATTCTAAAGAATTTAAAGATAATAATTCTTTAAAAGGTTACATCAAAACTGTAATTGAATTTGAAGTCTGCTATAACCACTTAAATCAAATTTTGAACCATAAACAGATCATGTTTGGTAACCATGCGAAACTATTAGAAGTTTAAGAAACGGTGGATGACACAAAGAGATCTAACTTAATTGAATTTATTCAAAGCCTTATTTCTTAAAATATAATGAAAGGCATTCTCGCCGATCGAGAAAAACGAATGCGATTATTTAAATTATTATAAGAATACAAATCATTAATTAAAAATTATAATAATAAGATAATAATCAGTTATTCGTTGTTTTAGTTTTTAATTTGCTAAATTTTAACTTAATAATCTTATGTTATTAACAGAATATTTTTATTTAACATAGTATAGTGTTAGTATATATTTAGAATTGATTAAAGTAAATTTCAAAATACTTGATTGTATTTAAAAATAATTAATAAATTATAAAGTAAAAATTAAAGATTAATTAATTAAAAATGTCTTCAAATTTAATTTTAATTCTTTCTTTTAATTATATTTACATAATATTTTGTGTTGGTATCATTAATTCATTTTGAGTAATATCACATTAACAAACAAAAATTCAATGTATAATTTGATTTATTTTTAATTTCAATGTTGAATCCTTAGGATTTAAATTTAATATTATTCATCCCACACTTTTTGACAATTATCATTAATTAAAGATTAAAGTTTGCTTCAAATCGTAAGGGTCTAAGCAAAATAACAAAATTTGACTAACTCGATTTTTCGATTTAAAAATTTTCATCGAAAAAGTCAAATTTTTAGCTCAATTTAATTTTATTTTATTTATACAAATACTAGTTATAACCCTTTAAAGAATAAAATATAAAGCACGATTGTCGGACATTGGGTTATATAGGAAATAAATTATATTCTATTAAAATTTTTCTGAATTCTTTAAATGTTTTTTATGGATAAAGAGTATAAAATTTGTTTTAAGAAAGTTTTATTTTTTGTTTAATATGAGGCAAACGTTGTTAATAATGAAAGCAATTGTTTTAAAGCTTCGTAAGTGAAAATTTAAAAATTGCTGTTATTCTCTCTCAAGGAAAAAAATTCAAATAAAAGTATTTTGAATATATATTAGTTTTGTGTTAACCTTTTATTAAACTGTTATTAAGGATAATTCGAGTGGTTCAGTGGAGTCTATGTATGCAATAAATACTACTGTGAACCAAATAACGCATCAGATACCGATGTATGACGGGAACAGCGGTAATAGCTCTTTTTCTAACAATATTTCTATTAAGAAAACCTGAATTTGAGTAAAAACGTTGCCCAAATTAATGCGATAACCGCAAAAGTTGATGGAACCTCTTATGATTCATTAATATAGATTTCTTTTAACTAAATAATAATTATAACGAAGACTCGCGTGGCAGTGAGGATTCAATCGAGCTAACCCCATTTTCACCACATAAAGAGTGCCACACAAGGAAATGAAAATTTCCTATAAAATAAGCGAAAATTTGACAGAAAATGAATCTTTCTAATAGTTTAGCAAATAATCTGCAACTTCAGAAAACATTTGTCACCGAAACTAACACTCCCGGTGAAAACCCAAAGAAAGGTATTGCTAAACAAAAAACGCTAAAACCAGGAGTTTCAAAAACTACTCGAAACGACAAACATCACAAAAACAAAATCGAGTAAAAGATGTTTTGTTCGATGTTGTGAATAATGTGGTCAAAACTGAATAACCATCGAATTCAACGTCCAAAAATTAGCATAAAAAAATATAAAATTATAGGGCCCGATTGCTTAATCTCCACCCTCAGATCAAGAGCTAAAACATTTTCACTTTAAGTGAACATCTAGCTCTTTCCGTTTGTCACAATATAATGGAATATAAATTAAAAAGAAAAATTTAAATAAAATAAAAATTAAACTACAAATATAAGAAAAACAAAGTAAAATGAAAGTAGTTTAAGTAAAACACTAATATACTGCTTCATTGAGTAATTATATTTAATTATTTTAAAATTGCAAACATTAAATGAAAAGTTACCTATCATATTAGGTGGAAAAATTATTTTTTAACCAAAGGGAATTCAATATTGTGACCTTAAACTTTTAAAAATGCCAAAATAAAAATATTTCAAAAAATGTTCTAATTATAAAAATACATATAAAAAGAAAAAAATGTTTAACCAACAAATAGCTAGTAACAATATATAAAAAATCTATCTCTAAAAAGATTTTTTAATCTTTTTTAAATTAGATGATAGTTCTGTGAGAAAGAAGAAAGAGAAAGAGGAAGGTGGGAGGGCATTATAAAAAATTTATAAACCCTTTTATTTTATATTTATTTGTTTTTCCATTATTTTTCTTATTACTAAGTATTTATTTTTGGTCAAAATTCCGGCCTTAAATACGCTTGTTTGTGGTATAAAAAAATATTCATTCTGTCAAAAAAACGTAACACACACGGAAAAAAATTTCAAATCCATAACACTGCCTTGATTTTATCCATGTCATATAAAAATCATTAATTTTTTCATTAATTTTAGACAATTTAGAATTAAATATCTTAATTATAATTAAATTTAAAATAGTCAAATTTCATCAAAAACTTAGATGAATACTAATTAAAATAAAACTTTTCTTTAACTAAAAATCAATTCAAAGTAGTGTTGTTTTTCTTAATAACAAGTAAAAGAAAAAGAATAAATAATGGATTTTCGATTGTCCGTTTGTCTGATGCCACTCGATTGTAAGCTTTTTATCGAAAAATTGTCTTTTTGTAAATAAAGGGATTTCAAGATAGAAAGCTTATTTGGCGTAAAAAGCATTTAAATGTGTTCTAAATACGCCATACTGAAAAACAAAATATGCAATTCTGAAAACTGAATATGACATTCTGAAAAATGGCATATTCTGAATAATTTTAATTTATCTTTTTAGTTTTTCTTGAATTCAATTTTTACATTTACTTTTATTTTTCTTTAAGACTATTAATATATTAGAACACTAATTTTAAGTTTATATTTTTTGGTTAAGAACTTATTAAATTAAATTTCTTTTATATAACATAGTGATTGAACTTCAGTGCCTATATTAGAAAAATTATTTTTAAATACATTTATTTTATAAATTAATTAAATTTATTAATACCGTCGCATAAATTGTATTTTTTTAAATGACATAATGATTTCATTTCATCAAATGCTTTTTAAAAATCTTATGGGCAGTTCCTGCCCATTATCATTTTTAATTTTACTTGTATTTTTCTTTTTCTCTTTTGATTTATTTTTATTTTAATTGTCTTTTTCTTTAACTTGAGTAAAAGAAAAAGTAATTTTTTTTTCTTCTTTTTCTTTTACTTGAAAAAAAGTAAAACAACACTAATTATAAGCAATTTTTATATATTTATTAGCAAACTTTACAAAATCCTTCTTGTTTCTTCATTAGGGATTTTGGGATTTTAAAATATTGAATGACTTGTGATGTGTCCAATACTTTTATTTCTTTTTCATTTGTAGCAAACCTTTCACGTTTAATTTTTAGTTAATTTTAATTTCAATTAAAATTAGTGTTGTATATCTTTAAGAAAGAAAAAGAAAAAGATATATCAAAATAAAATTAAAAAAAAAGTCAACTTAAAATTATTTATGAAAGAAAATAAAAATAAAATACATTTCAAAAATATTAAAAAATGTTTATTTAATATATAAAAGCTGTTAATTAGGTCATCTTATACTTCAAAATTGATATGGAATATAAAAATAAAAAAAAGAAAAAGTAAAAGAAAAAGTAAAAGAAAAAGTAATTGAAAAAGTAGAATAAAAGTAAAATTAAATTATTTATCAGAAAAAAATGTAAAAGAAAAGAAAAATTGAAAGAATAGAAAAAATAAAAGTAAAATTGAAAATAATGAAACAAGAAATATAATATCATTTAATATAAAACAGAAAAAAAGTTTAGTTCTATTTTGTAACAAATTTACTAATAAAATACTTAATACAAACTATTTTTTCGATGTTATCAATTAAAACTGTAAAGAAAAAATCATTATTTAAGTTTGAGAACCACATTTATGAAATAAAGAATAAAAACATCATTTATAAAATAATTCTTGACAACTTGATAATTTTTTTTGTATTCTCTATGCTATTACACTATATCATTATAGAATCTTAAGTATGCTATATTCAAAACACTGTATTTCCGCTACTATTTTATTGTATTGTAACATTTAATTCAATTGTTATACTTTATGTTATACTTATATATTTTTCATTGTAATATTTACAAAATGTGCGCTCTATTTTATATTCGAATGTTCCGCTCTATTCTGTTTGTATCAAAAACCAAATACAATCGAATCTGGATAATAACTATCTTATCAGCATTTTACTTGTATAGAATCAATATAGTTATAAGATTAGATTAGATAAGGAAAGATATATCTTATCTAGATATCATTAGTTAGAGCTCATCGTAAGAAACAAGTTTAGATTAGATAAGATATAAGATTTACGAGAACCTAACATAAATTACAAAACTAGTTTAATATGTGCATCAATGAAGTACCAAGTGTTCAATAGATGCCCGGGTATAGCCAATGCTGTCTTTTACATCAATACACTAATGTTTAAGCTTTTCCCATAATGTATTTTCGTTTTCTGTAAAATTTTTTATTTTAATTTTGATTTTTTTAATCATTGATTTTGATTAAAACAAAATGAAAATCAAAATACTGTACAATTTACACAATTTTATTTTATATTTGATTTTGTGTAAAAATTTTATTTTGATTTGACTTTGATTTGATATAATCAAAATCAAAATTTAAAAAAAATCAAAATCAAAATCAAAATACCAAAATCAAAGATAACACTAGTTAATAGCATAACATAAGATGCTTAAAACGCACAATGAACAATTTTATTTTCAATATATACTGTACCTTCAAACTACCGATGTATACACAAATATTAGTAATTTTGTGGTTTGTACACATGTATCAATATTACAAAAAAAGAGTTTTTTGTACATTTTATATTTTTTTAAACTTCATATCAAAAATTTTAAATGTCTGTGTAGATATTTCATTTTTGATGGGAGGTTTTTTAAATTATCTAATAACATTATTTCGTGTTAATAATAAATTATTTATGGATTTATTTCTAATTAAGCAATATTCAAATTAAAAATCCAACCAATCGACAATAGTGTAACCACAGGATTTTCACAAATTTATTTTACACTTAGCTGTAAATATATTTAAAATTCATTATTTTACTTATACAAAAGACTCAAATGTTTATGAAAATGGGTTCACATCAATTGTGTAAATTTTATTTTTTTAAAAACAATGTTTATCTCGATCACTATGTTCGATCTTTACCTTTGCTATAGTTTAATCATTTATAATCAAAATAATAGCATAAGTCTTATTTTTTATCCTTTGAATACAATTTGGGGGCAAGTTGAAAATCATTTAGGTAATAGTTAGGTCAAAGGTCAAATACACAATCGTATTGATAATGGAAAGACAAATTGTTTATTGTGCTAAAGATTTGTTTTAAAGTATATATTATTTAATTAACTATGATGTTTAAACTTATTTTTGATTTTCGAAATTTTTTATCATCAACGCAAACGTCTTTTAAACTTTTAAATTTCCTATATCTGATAATATTTATTTAAAATTTATTTTAATTTATATAATTTAAGGTTAGAACAAATGATTTTTAATATTTTACAATATAATGCAAAAAATCAAAATAAAAGAAAAGATGTTAGAGTTATTAACATTAAAAATACATGAAAAATGCAAACATAAATTATTAAAGCAAAGAATTTATTGAAAATATTAAAAGATAAATATCAACATTTTTATAAAACCATTATTAAAAATTTAACACAATTACTTTTTAGAGTTTAATGCATTATCAGTTAATTTTAAAATTAGCATATATTAAATATATATATATATATATTAAGTATATATTATATTATTTGCACTATGTAATAAAAGTTTGAAAATTTATGCAACTTTAATGTGAAATAAAAGTAAGCATTTTTTCCATACTTCATAAAATAATTTTCTAATTCAATTTAAAAAATTTTATAATTTCATTTTTTAATGAAAATTTAAACTATAATATTCATGTACTGTAAATTTCAATATAAATTCAAAAATTTACTATTCATAAAAAATTAAAAGAATATCTACTGGTCTAGGATTCACAGGTCCATGTTATACTGGTTCTAGGATTCTGGTTCTTATATTTCATTTAAAATTATTTTGTTTTTGATTCCAATATTTTTATTTTAATTATGATTTTTGCTTAATTTTAACTTAAAATGTAAAATTTATAAATTTATTAAAAATAACTTTGTTATATAAAATTATAATTTAATATTATAATATATTTTTTAATAATAATTGTATTTAAAAAACCACTGTGAAATCAAATTTTAAATTGATATTTAGTAATTATTAAATTTTTATTTCATTCTGAAAATTAAGTTATTAGTACGGTTTCAATATCAAAATACAAATTACAACTAGAATGAACATATTAAAAGGTATCACATTTATCAATTTTTCTGCTATAAAAGTAGTATATAATACAGATTGAATTTATTAGACCATTGTTGGATAAGATTGTTTAGAATAATAATAAATATTTAAAAAAATAAGGAAATATCCTCATCTAACATCACTATCGACAAATATAAACAAAAATGTTTTTAACTTGTTTTAAATCATTGTGAATTCTTCAATGTGTTCACATAAAAATTAAATTATGTCTCTTTTCAGCACTCGAACAGTGAAAATCACAAACACTTGTGCGGCAAATAATTTAAGCAAATATTTTTAAAACATAATTAAAAAACATTTTCTCAACTATACTAGTGTTTACATTTTTAAAAAGTAAAATATAAATTTAAAATATTTTGATTTATAATTTAGATTAATCAAAATTAAAATGGAATTTCAATTCATTTAGAGTAAAACTTGTAAATTAAAATGTATTTTAACACAATTATCATAACATATCAAAATTAAAATGCAATTTATATTAATAAGATATGAAAAATCGAAATTAAAATTCTTTTTAAATAAAAATTATTTTAAAATGGAAATAGAAATGCAATTTTGATTAAAATACATTAAAAATTGAAATCAAAATTGAAATTAATATAATTATTTAAAATAATTTTTCTAGATTATGCTATAAAACGTTGAAATACGCGATAAAAATTTGAAAATCGAAATTAAAATTTAAATCGTTATTGCATTTTAATTTCGATTAATTGAAATTTTAAATTTAATAAAATTTAAAAATGAAAATTAAAATTAAATTTCAATTAGAATTATTTTAAAAATCGAAATAAAAATGTATTTAAATAAATAAAAATCTAAAAATCCAAATAGAAATACAATTGTAATTAA
>JAQIVF010001387.1:0-14309 GCA_034698365.1 Steganacarus magnus | reverse complement strand
AAATCAAAATAAATTTTTTAAAAAGCAAATCAAAATACAATCAAAATGCAATTAAATTATGAAATCAAAAACAAAATACAATTAAAAATTAAAATAATTTGAAAATACAATCAAAATGAAAAATTATGATAAAAATCAAAATCAAATTAATTTGCAATAAAATTGAATTTTGATTTTTTTAATGAAAATCAAAATTAAAAATCAAAATCAAAATATAAAAGTATTTGATTAATCAAATCAAAATACAATAAAAATAGAAAACTTTTTAAAATCAAAATCAAAATACAATTTAAATTAAAAAATTTCGAAAATCAAAATCAAAATAAAATTAGAATTAAAATTTTAAGAAAATCAAAATAGTAAAATTGATAATGACACAACACTAACTTTATCAAATGATAGTGAAGAGTTCGATTACACCATAATACATAGCGGTTTTATTCACCAAAAAATTCCACTATAAATAAATATTTTCAAGAATAAAAACCTCCTATCAAAAAACAACAGACGGAAAAGTCAAATTCAATATCTCATTGATTGAAAATACAAAGTGAGATAAAAGCTATTTTACTTTGATTCATTTTTTAAATTGATTAGAATCATATATGATTTTATAAAATCTGAAATTTTACTTTAGATATATATTTATATGTTAGTGTTACTTGAAGTTAAATTAATTCAAATTTTTATAACTGTAATTTTGTTATTGAAATTAAATCTAAACAGAGTGTGATTTGTATGATGTAGTATTTTGGGCGAACCCTGATACGGGCTTAATCTGGTTAATAATTACATAAACTGTCTTATTTTATTTAAAACTATGAATTTCTAGATAGAACTGCATATATTTAATTACTACATATACATTTCCGGAGTAACAAAAATAAAAGCATAAATAATGTTAGGAAATAAAAGCACGGCAAAGTTAATCATTCACTTATTTTTCACTCCCTATTATCGATTCATTTAAATTTATCATATTATTTTTATAAATATCGAATATTTTATATTTTTTAGCTCACCTCACAATGTCCGTTTGTCCTTTCGTTTGTCCGATCAAAAACCGGAAAGATGGCAACCGTAAATATAGCATAGTTCCCGTTTATACAACCTTCTAGAACATTTATTTAAGGAGGCTTTTTCATAAAAAATTGTCTATTTAACAACCTTCTAGAACATTCTTGATTGAAGGTTTTTTTGGGAAAAATTATTTTCAAAGATAATACTTTTGCTAAATATTAGTTATATTAGGATTTAAATAACAGGGCCACATTGAACGGTAATAAAGAATAGATTCCGTTTTTGTTACTGGCAGTGCCATTGTATAATTTTTTGTTAGTGGCATTGCCATTTTATAATTTTTATTAGTGGCAGAGCCATTGTATATTTTTTTGTTAGTAAAAGTGCCTTTATATATTTCGAGTGGTTTTTGCCACTTTGGTCGTTAATATAGAATATATACCGTTTTGAGTGGGAGCACTTATTGATAAACATTGCAGCAAGCGAACGTAGTGAGCAAGCTAAACTTACAATATTCAATAGAATATTTAATCCCTATCTAACAAAAATTTAAATACGAATTCAGATATTATGACCGTTTTGATTTTGTATAAATAATAACATAATTCTTGGTAATTATTATTCATAAAATTGTTATAATGACAATAACACTTTCTATTTCATTTGGAAATTAATATTGTATATAAGCAAGTTTATTTAAAAACAAGATAGAATCGTTCATAATGTCTGACTTAGAAATAAATTTTCAAACTCAAGAGTTAAATAGAATACCTAAAATTCAGGAAAAAGTTATGAAAATTTAACTCCATTTGAAGATTTTCTTGAAAATACTCTCATAGAAACTCCAATTCAATCAAAAGAACTTATGTTTGATCTAGATAAACAATTAATAAATTATCTGCATTTTATAAAAACTACCCGTATTGATTTATAATTGAACCCAAATATAGATTGGTTAAACGATATAGCCGTCGAAAATTTTATTGCTATTCGAGACATCGCTATCAATATATTAATCACTCTATCTTAAACTGCCACTGTTGAGAGAGTATTTTCAGTGGCAGTTAATGCATGCATGGGAAGACGTAATAACTTTAAATTATTGTTTTCCTTAAAAATAATGCAAATTTGAAGACTTTGAATTTTTTTAAATGAGGAAAAATATTAAAAACAGCATTAAATTATTAGCATTCAATTATATTTGCTAAATTGTTCTTTTATTTTAAATAATTTATAAATTTTAAATGCTTTTAAATTTTCCTTATAATTGGTATGATAAAATTAAAATTAAAAATATGAAAACGGTAAACGAAATTTCAATCACCCCTATTTAAGCGCTTACAATGTTATTTCATTAAGCATTATGCATTTATCATTAGCAATACTAAAATTAACGTATTTAGCATTAAGCGTTAGCATAACTCACGGCAGTGAACATAACACGTACTGTAAACAGCGTGTTCACATAAGCGCTTATATTTCTATTCTTTTGTATTAATATTGTGTGCTAATAATAAAGATTATTGAGTTATAATAGATCAGTGACTTATTGATATTAGAGATCTAAAGATCATCGACGGTACTGTGTCCCAGTATCGTTACACCTGGCGCAGTCGGCAGGATCTCTAAAATATCAATTACTGAAACATAACTATTTTATAATCAACACAATTAGCGCTAGTATTATACATTCAACGTGTCATCAAATATTAGTCAACAAAACGTAAGCGCTTATTAGTTAATGCCACATTGGTTTCGAGATTTACCAAAAGTCAATTACAAAGATCCTTCAACTACTGAAGAAGAGAGCAGTGAATCGGAATATGATTTGAGCGATAAAGAAATAAAGAGCGAAAAGCAATTAAACGAAGACAACGCAGAAGACGAAAGAGCACTCAATTCAATTGAGTCTTCAACTGTCAACAATTACCGCTAATAAAGGCAACACCGAAGCGTAAGGTTGATTTGCCAAATTTCAATTGTAGTATTGATGGCATTCCAGTCAGTCAATGGTTCGCAACTGCAACAATGATGTTATATCATCTGACCACCGATTCTGAAAAAGCCATCGCTGTTTGTGATATTCCTCGATGGCGATGCATTCGAGTTTTTCAGCGCTGATGTCACACCAAGTTATTCTACAATTACATGGAGCGAATTGATGTCAAGATTTATCGAACGATTCGACCATCAGGTCATATTTCCGAACATCGCCGCACATTAGATGCGTTTTAAGTTTATAAAAATACAAATTGAAATCAAATTGAAATTCAAAAAATTAAATTGGAAAACTAACTTATTCTAAGAAAGTTTTAAATCTCAAAAATCTTATTACTAATTATAACATCTTAATTTTATAATGACTATTTGAAGAATTAAACAATTGTTTAATTAATTTAAAACAAAGTTTTGATTTTAACATTGTCTTAATTATAATAGTCTCATAAATAATATAATATAGAATTT
Source organism: Steganacarus magnus (assembly GCA_034698365.1). NCBI lineage: Eukaryota > Metazoa > Arthropoda > Arachnida > Sarcoptiformes > Steganacaridae > Steganacarus > Steganacarus magnus. Next base: position 10,823 of record JAQIVF010001387.1, on the reverse strand, counting down.
AAATCACAATTATTTATAACAAAATATTTTTATGTAAATTGTCAAATTTTTATGTAATTTAATTTTAGCATTTAATATGTTTTTAAATATTTTTAGCGGCTTCTAAAGATTAATATTAATATTATTAGTAATCTTTGTTGTAAAAAAAACTTAAAACTCTATAAAAGCTTTCTATCGTCCAGCGTGACGTACGGACAGACACACATTTTCAAATCCATAATCTCCAAATCAAATATAACAATAAAGTGAGCTAAAAATTTTATAAAGCCATTTTGCTATAAAATCAACTTTGAAAGATTAAATGGATAGAAATATCATTTTTAATGTACATGAAGTGAAAAATTCTTTTTTTGGCACAGCAATACACAAATAGATTGTTTTTTATGGGGCACAGAGGCAGGGGGTATATTTCTAGTTTTCGCATTATTTTTAGCGTTAAGTTAATAGAAAAACTCTACTCGCTCTATCTTACGGTAAAATATAAATGTAATGTAAATAAATATAACTTTACAGTTGAAAAACCCATTCGAAGATATCTGGGTTAAATTAATTATTTCAAGTATTTTCTGTAAAATTTATTAATATATGCTAATTCAACTGAGAAACACTGGTTTAAATTGAATTATAATGAAAGTATTATTTTGTATTGATAGAAATCTTTATTAAATAAAATCGAAATGATATCTGATTTTGTATATAAATTTTTGTCAGATACATGTATTGCAATGCTTAAAACAAAAAATTAAAAAATAACGCAATAATTTTATGAGTAGTATTCATTTACTCAAAAATATTCAACATAATAACTGTAAATTTCACCTGAAATAAAAATTTTTCCTATTGTTACATTCAAAATTTATTATATATTGGAATCAAACCAAGGTAGTGTTGTTTCAATACTTTAGAATCTAAATTAGTATCGAAAAATATTTTTTAATTCTTATTCAAATTAATTGAAATTGGAATAGAATTTAAATTATTTTAAAATAAAGAATAGAAATTGTAATGGAATTTAAATAAAAAATTTAAATAAAGTTTGTTTAATTCACGCAAAACATTATGCTTTATTAAGCTTATATTAAAAAATTTCAAACTTTTGTTGATAATTATTAAATCCAACTAAATTTTTTAACTTAAGAAAAATATTAAAGTTGTTAATTATAAAAGTAAAAAAATATTAACAGAAAATAAATTCATCCCATTTGAAATTTAAGTGAAATTTTCCACATCAAATTTTTAGTAAAATTTATAATTAATTTATAGTTTTTTAAAAACTAGTTGTTAAAAAAATTAATATCAATTGTCCAAAAGAATATAAAACAATTTTTTCATTACATAAAACGAAATCAATAATCTAATAATTTTATAATCTATTTAATTCTTATAGATTGTTGAAGGTATAGAATTTTCATCAAACAATTTAAATTGCATATTATAAAATAAATAAGTTCACACATAACAAACATTTCTGGCCAAATTGTTTTTAACACTTAGAAAAACATTAAGTTTTGATTTTAGTGTTGTTTTTGATTTAAAAATAAAATTTTAAACACTAGTTGTAAGCAAATTTTCTATTTTAAATTAATTTTGTTTTTGAATTTCCGAAAAATTTTTATTTTAAATAAATTTTGATTTTGATTTTCTGTAAAATTTTTTATTTTAATTTTATTTTTTTTAAAATTTTGATTTTGATTAAAATCAAAATTAAAATCAAAATACTGTACATTTTACACAATTTTATTTTAAATTTGATTTTGTGTAAAAAATTTTATTTTAAATAAATTTTGATTTTGATTTTCTGTAAAAATTTTATTTTGATTTGATTTTGATTTGATATTATTTAATCAAAATTAAAATTCCAAAATCAAAAACAACACTAAATTTGTTGAGTTTCTTTCTTTCAAAAATGTCTGTAAAGTTTTAAATTATTGTAATTTAAGTTTAGTGTATCAATAAATATAATTATACAAAGGTCGACAAAATATGGTGCACTTAAAGACATTTTTTATTTATTTTAGAACTCACAAAATTAACTTACTATTCTTACTTACATTTGCGACATTCATATATGTGATTTTATATACCTTTATTTATACTAAATTAACCAAATATTAAGTTTTTGTTAAAACAATTATTTACTTTAAAATAATTATAAATTGATTTTGTACTTTTAAAAGATTAATTATAACGTTATGTGAAAAAATATTAAAATTCAATTTTGTTTTAAAAATTCTTTAAAAATGCATAAAATAAAAATTTACCACGAATAACACTACACATATAACACTACTAAATATAAACAAGTAGAGAGTGAGTATTGATATTAATTTATTAACTTTTAAAGGTAAAAAAAATTTAAAGTTTTAAAATCTATTACATAAGCTATTACTTGAAACAAGTGTAGTTTCAATTTCACTTTTTTAATTTAAATTAAATTTCGATGAAATTGTTATAATGTTTTAATTTAAATTAATTTAAGATTAACTGCAATGTCAATTTAAATTTTAATTCGAATATAATTTCTCTTAAATATAATTGAAACAACACTACTTGAAACAATAACATTAAATTATGTTTCCATAGATTTCAAGTTCATTTTAACAAAATAAATAAAATATAAATAAAAAAACTAAATTTATTAATGGCTCACTTTAATAAATATTTTGTATTAAAGTAATTATGAAAGAATATAGATTCCAATTGTTGAGAAAATATTGTTTAGAAAATAATATAAAAGATAAATAAAAGTTTTTTTCTTAACTTAAAAATTTAATTTTCTAAAATTAAAATCATTGTTATGACAAGTACATCAATGAGTGCACACAATAAATTGTTTCATTATGAGTTCAGCACTTGAACAGTGAACATCACAAGCATTTATGATTAAATTTTTTTAAACCAAAAACCATCCTTTAATTAAATTTTATCCGCTTAAAGCCTCCTTTAATTAAATATTTCGACAAAATTGCCTCCTATAATTAAAGTTTTTTCGCCAAAAAGCATCCTATCAATGAATTTCTTAACCTAAAAAAGCCTACTATTAAAAAAACTAAAGACGTTCAGACAGACAGACATGTCAAATAGCTAATTTATATAAAATATAATATCTAAAAATAATATAAATTTATCAAAAATATTTTAGAAGCACTATGAATATTTAAATATTTTTAATTGAAAGTAATTAAAAAATTGTTCTAAAATTATAAATAATTTATGTTACGAAAGATTAAATTAAATAAAATGTTTAAAACAATTACCTTTTATGCAACTTATTTTTAATTAAATAGCATGTTTTAACTCTACTAATATTTAAATATTTTTTATTTGTTTTGTATGCTATGAATTGAATAACACACACTAACGAAAGTCTTAAATGCACAGTTGCCTGAATAAAATCCTTATTATTTAATCGCAATAATCTAACATTAAAAATAAAGAATCTAATTATTTTTGTTTCCAAAAATGTATTTTTAAGAACTTAATAATTTGTATTATTTTATTTTAACAAGAAATCTTCAAGAGTTTATTTAATACCGTAATTGGATAAATGATTTATATTTTAAAATTTAAAATCTTTATAAGCTGTAAAGTTAACTTTTAATCTAATTTAAAATCTAGAAAACTCCTATTTGATTTTATAAATTGGAATATCAAAAAAAATCGAACAATATTGTTTAGATTTTCTTTGTCACTTGTGTAAAACATGTATGTAATAATTTTATAATTAGTTATTTTAAATTAGTTAGTTATAGTTAATTTTTTTTAAGAAACTTTCAATTAAAAAATATTAAATAAGTTTAAAGTTCTGTTATATTATATTTAGAAATTATATTTATAAATTCAGTTAAACAAATATTTTTATGCCAAATTTACAAAAATATTGCTAATAACACCAAATAATTTTCTAAAACAATTGTCGACTATTTCAAAATTATTAATTTATATTTTATAAGTTTTTACCAGATATTTTTAATTTTCGCATTTATATCAATTATTAGTTATAACGAAAGAAATGTTTTCAATTTATTTTAGTCTAATTACTGTAAAATTAATGCCATAATAAATTTAACAATTTATTATCCTAATTAACATAAAATATAATATTTATATAAGATGATTTATAACCCTTAAATTTAAAACAAAATGTTTAAGTCAAATTTTTCATAATGAAACCAAATAAACACAAATACTGCGGAATAATTAATTAAACTTAAATTTAAAATATGAACTTTTAAATTTAAATTTATTTTTATTTTTGTAAAATTTTAAAATACGGATTATCTGTTTAATAAATTTATGAAAAAATAGTTTATAAATTTATATCTTGAATTAGATTTATTGAAGAATTTAGAAAAAATAGAAAAAAAATTATTTTCTTTCTCACTTTCGTTTATGATTATCATATTTTTTGAACTTCCAGTCAAAGAAATTTACAATTGAAATTTTTTAAGCCCGATATTCAAATTAATTAATAGTTACATATTTTGCTTTATTGATAAAATAAATATATTTTCTGGTGTTTTAAAACAAATTTTCTAGCAAATTAAATTTTCACTAAAATTTTAATAACCAATATAAAAAATTAATAAAAATAGTAAATTTACTTAAAAAACTAGACTGAACATAATATATAAGTACACTTTTATAAACATTTCTGGAATTAACATCAAAAAAGAATGTCTGAAAATGTTAATAAAACTTAAAGGAAACGATACTTTTCTCTTTTAACAATTATCCATAATTTAAACCAAAAAATTTCTTATAATAAAAATTATTGTTGTAATTTGTAATAGAAAGTTCAATAGAAAATAATCGATTTAAAGCGTAACATGTATGTTTTAGGATTGCGCTAACCGCCAGGTAGTATGTTGGTGCATCCGACTGTTCGGTGGCGATCTACGGAGGAAGGGTTTTCCAACTTGGTCTAAGGGGTCTGTTAAAAAAAACCATTGATATACAGTCTCAGAAATGTCTTATGCATGATATAACCGCCAGATAGTCGGATTGTGCGTTCCACTGAGTGAGCTAAAAATTATTTGGTTTACAAAACCGCTTTGCTATAAAATAAACTTTGAAAGATTAAATGGATAGAAATATCATTTATTATGTATATGTAGCGATTGATTCTGTTGTTGGCACAGCAACACACAAATAGATTGTTTTATATGGGACACAGATGCAGGGGGCATATATACAGCCTTCGTAGTATTTTAAGAGTTGAGTTAATAGAAATACTCTTCTCCCTCTATGTTTCGGTAAAACATAAAAGGAATGTAAATAAATAAAACTTTACAGTTGTTAAAGCCATTCGAAGATTTACTGGTTAATTTAATTATTTCAAGTTTTTTATGTAAAATTTTTAAATATTTGCTAAACAAACGGAGTACACTAGATTAAATTGAATTTTTAAAATTGTATTAACTTGTATTGATAGGAAAAACTTAATCTTAATTAAATAAAATCGAAATTACATCTGATTTTTTATATAAATTTTTGTTAGATTTATGGATATTATATTATTAAATATAATTATTTGTGTTCGCTTGATCACTACGTTCTCTCCCTCCAATCTTGCTATAAATTTAATTTTAATCTGATATTTTTTATATTCAAATTGGTATTATATTCGTTATATAATAAATTCCGTTATAGTCGTGTTAATATAGTATAGAATAGCCAAAAGAGGAATTCCACTTGAAATGGCAATGCAACTGACATATTTTATACTAGAGGTTGAAAAATGTTCATATTTGCACTCCCACTCACTCTCGCAATTAAAATTTTAACTCCCGCTGGTCCAAGTTTGCATTAGCCTTAATGTTGACATTTTTTTCATTCCCGCAAATTTCACATGTTTTATTATTAAATTCACAAATTGAAATTTGTGAATTTAATTAAATTAAATTGAAAAATGTTTTTATTAATATCGAATTTTTCAATCTATCGAATCATTAATTATTTAATACAAACTTGTTCTGATTGTGTGAATTTTAATTCAGAGATTTTGAATTGTTTATTTAAAATTAATTTGCATTTGCATTAAAGTCTTGTCATTACCGTCAAGTAGTGTTGTAAATCTTTTTTTATAGAAAAAGAAAAATACAATGAAATATCAAATTGAAATAAAAAGAACTTAAAAAGAAAAGAAAATTAATTAAACTGAAAGAAAAAAGAAAAAGACAATAAAAAAGCATAAAATAACATTAATAAGTTAAAATTAATGTTTCTTTTGAATTTTGCTTAGCTATTAAAATAAATTTTGTTTATCTTGTATTAATCTTGTAAGTAATTAATAAAAAATACAAATTATAATAAAATATGATTATTCTAAACTTTATTAATCTAATTTCTTCTAAATTTAAACATATGCTAAATTAAAAGTGAAAAAGAAATTCAAATTAACTTGATTTTAATTTAGTTTATATTTTTCTTTCATTTTAATTACTTTATAACTTTATTGAATTGTTAAATACAAACTGTAATACAAGCTAATAATTAATGTTTTAGTTGAATCTCTAAAGTAGATAGTAGGAATTGGATTAATTGTTGACAAATTAATTATTGATTTTTAGATTTCAATTGGGATAACAATTTTTTAATAATTTATGTTAATAAAAATTCCGTTTATCAAAGTGGCATTTGCCGGTTCTCTATGGTTTTCATACTATATTACTGCCCAAATTGGAATATGCTGGTTTAGATCGGGTTTTATACTATATCATAGTCTAAATACGTGGCACACATACGGACGGACAATGTCAAATTTTATAGTCACTTAAAAAGTAATGTTGTGATTTTTACTTGAGAGAGTTCACAAAAAATATGTTTCAGTTTCTTTTCAGAAATCGAAAAGTGAACATCAGAAATATTTATAATGCCAACATTTTAAGACAAAACTGTTTTTAAATAGAGAATAGTTATTAAACTATTTTCTCAACGATACATACTTTATATTACAAATAGTTTAAACAAAATTTTTTCTTGAGTAAAAAACTCAATGCGAATAACTTTTCATAAACTCCAACAAATTGACGGATTTTATTTTATTGTTATAAAATTATGCCTATTTAAAACTAATGTAATAACTAAATGATATTAAAAATTATTTTGATATTTAAAAACAACAATCGCGTTAAATCACTTAAATTTGGTGTAAAATTATTGAAATAACAGTTATAAATACAACTAGTATCCAGCAAAAAATTAATATCTCTCCCACTTATTCTCATTCTCTTTTATACATTCTTTCTTTCAAATATTTCCTTCTTAATTTTTTAGTCCTTTTAATAATTATTTTTCATAACTATCTAAATTAAATTATCTACAAATTAAACCCACATTTCATTGTTTGGAAGATCATGAGCATGTAGTTATTAAATTTTGAAAGATTCCGAAGCTCAAAAAATAATTATATAATTTTTTAAAAATTTCTTAATGTTGATACTATATATTTTTTTCTACTATTTATCTATTACGTTTCGATAAGTTATTTTCAGTGTATATTTTAAATCATATTTAAGTTGAAATTTAATCAAAATATAATCATCAAATGTTATGTTTAAATCACCTAAAAACATTTCGAATGATATATCAGATAAGTTAATACTTTTAGATTTAGCCAATTTTTCCAATTCGTTCAAATTTTGTCTAATATCTGTGTAAAGTTCTTCGTTTTGTTCATTTGTTTCACAATTTGATTCAAGTGGCTCAAAAATAATAGTTGATTGCATAGGCATTTGAGGAAAATCGAATCTACAGTTTACTTTATCACCACAAAACTTGATACAAGATTTTGAGTGACCATGTGTTTGAAGATTAATTAAACTATCATCCAGTAAGTTGTTGTTTGTTGTAATATATATGTCAACAAATAAAATTCAATCATTAAAGGATGATGAATTGTCTTCATCGTATTGTGGAGCATTTTCTAACCACAATAAGCAATGCACGCGAGGACTGCCTCGATGTTGAAACTCTACCCGTATATAATAATCAATTATAGGGTTTTCACTAAACTTACATTTTGAATGCTGTAAAACTTTAAAATGCTCTCGAATTTGTTAGTCAAAATACCGTGAACACGTTACAGGATCCTTACTTATAAGTTCACATTTATCCTTATAACAAAGATTACTAGTTTCTTCCTGAGTTATTTCCATATTTCGAACAGTTTTCATTAAAATTACTAGTAACTCCTTCCATCGTGTTTCAGCTGCAGAAAACGTTTCAAATGATGTTTGTATTCGAAGTTGACGAATCATTGCTAGAACTTCTTTTTTTTCTTGACTGCCAATATGCTGGTGAAGCCCTATCTACTTTTAAAAATCTATATCCATCGTCCAACTTGCATATATTTTCCACAAATTCTTTGTCAAGCAACTGTCCTGCAGTTATATTTTCGGTATTTTTGCGTTTTCTCAAATGAATCGATATTTGCTTTGTTATAATTTGTAACTGCCGTTTTTTTAACATAAAAAAATAGTTTTGCAACGTAACACCATCGGCGATCGAAATGTCTTAGTTCACATTTGCAGATAATTGCGTATGATATTTTTATTTACTTGCCTCGGTATACCACAATAAATATTTGGTACCGATAATTCTTCTGAAAACTCATCTCGTAAAATCGATAGCGGATATTTACCTTCTCCCGGTGCGAACGAAAGTGCTTGTGAAATATCCGTGCCACTCCAAAGTGTATCATTAGTAGTCACATTATCCTCTTCCTCAATCTCTGTCCATAAATCAGAGTCTGTTTGCATCGGTTCGTCGGAGATTGGATTTTCATTGGTCGGTTTATCATCATCTAAAACAATAAAATTTTCGTTTTCTATGGCGTGTTCGTTATTTCGAGTCAGATAAAGTTATATTTTCGAGTTTATAATGTGGAGTATTGATTAAATAACAAACTGCGTTGTAACATACAGATGGTCGTATTGTTTCGTATAAGTAATGGGATTGATAGCAAAATTTTCGTTTTTAATTTCATATGAATCGTGAATGTCTTATCGAATATTGGCGGTAATGAGCTAACTGATGTGTCTACAGAAATCGGTACATTAACCACATTTCCTTTAATTCCAAATTTATTTAAAATGAAATTTTTAACTCAAAATCAATTTTAAAATATAATGGTGTAAAATGTACATTATTTTGATTTTGATTAATTAAAAAAAAGGAAAATTAAAATTCATTTAAAATATAAAATTTCTAAAAATCAAAATTAAATCAAATTAGTAAATTACTTACGACACTATAATATTTTAAGAAAAAAAATTAATTAAATTTAAAATATTTCTTAAAAGTAGTGTTGTTTTAAATTTTGGATTTTTAATTTTAATTTTGATTTTATTTTTGTATTGAAAATCAAAATTAAAAATCAAAATTAAAATGTGAAAGTTAAAATTAAAATTAAAAACTTTTTTGAAATCAAAATCAAAACAAAATTTAAATGGAAAAAAGTTTAAAAATCAAATCTAAATTAAATCAAAATAGAAAATTTTCTAAAAATCAAAATCAAAAGTAAATCAAAATGGAAAACTTTGAATGGAAGCAACACTACTTAAAAGTAAAAATTTTTCAGAAAAAAACCCTATCTTAAAATTATTTCAGACAAAAAAGCCTACTATAAATAATATTTTTCACAAAAAACTTTCTATCAATAAATTTTTACACAAAAAAGCCTATAATAAATTAATTTTTTTGCCAAAAAAATGCCTCCTATCAAAAAGCAACACACAGAAAGATAGACTTGTCAAATCCATAAGCTCCGTTGATATAAAATCAATGTTAGCTAAAAATTATAAAAGAAAATAAAATTACAATTATAAGAAAAATGTGCATTAATAGTTTATTATTACTTTTATAAATTAGACTATAAAATAATAATGAGTTTAAAATCGCCTATAATATTTAATTATATCATAATTTGATGAGAAACATTATATCATAATTTTATTATATAATGAGAAGCAATTAATTATTGGTTTCTATCATTTCTTTAAAACATTTAAATAATTAGATATCCAATGAATTATGAAATAAACAAAATTCCTTATAAATTTTTTAAACATAATAAATAATAAAATCATAAATTTTAAGAATTATAAAATTAATTTCTACACGCGGTACACGTGATTATGCAAAAGCACCAATAAGTCGGCGCTTTAACATCAATTCCTACGTATAAGCACTGAACGTAATTTAGAGTCTATAAACAATATTAAAATAACTTGTATTTGATACTGTAATAAATTTCGTAAAATCATATTAATGTGAACCTTTAAAATTCTTGAAATTATTTTGGTTACAGAAAGGTCGAAAAAATTATTAATTTCTTTGTTAAAATTAGTTTTGTTTTATTATCAATTTTTTTAATAATAAAAACCATGTTTCATCCAAAGTTTAAAGGAATATTTTTTCACACAAATAAAATTTATAAATTGCCAACGATTTTACAGTTTCCAGTTAATATTTTAATTATTGATTTTTCAATTTTTGAGCAGAATTGCAGAATTTCAATTGAAAAACAAAACCCATTTGATTAAAAGCACATTTTTAAGAACATTAATATTATCTTTAATGTATAAAAGATGTTTTTAAATTTGATAGAATCACCTATTTTAAATTTTAGAGATTTTTATAAAATGTTGATTAAATAAAATTAAAATTTCAAAGTTATTAGAATAAAGTAGTGTTGTTTCAATTACACTTTTTCAGTTTAAATTAAATTACGATGAAATTATAATAATAAATTTTAATTTAAATTAAATTAAATTTCAATTAATTGAAATTGTAATTCAATTATTAATTCGATTTCTATT
>JAQIVF010001386.1:0-14312 GCA_034698365.1 Steganacarus magnus | reverse complement strand
GTTGACGCAAAAATAGTGTCGACTTGTTAGCCGATGGTCCGCCATCTTAAAATAAAATCGAAGCGAATTATACTACTGATTCTTATTATTTTCAAATAGAAAGTATAAACGCTAATAATATTTAATACTTTTTTTGACATTTTTAATTAATTGTGCGAATATAAGTGCTTTAATAATACATTGGCGGTTTGGCGGTTAAACCGTGGTTTTTCCTTAAAAAATATAAACCGCAAAAAACCGCTAAATTAATAGTAAATTTCAACTAAACTGTTGAGAAAAACCGGCGGTTTAAACCGAGGTTAAACCACAGAGCCTGAAGCTTCATTTGATATATATTAAAAAGTTTTAAAAATGGAAATAAAATTTTTTTGTCCTCATTTAGTCAGCGATACCAGTCATAATTTATCACTTCTGGAGAGTAAATTGAGAATTATTGCTAATAAAATGCGAGAAATGGAGTCACTATTTTCACCATTTATTTTGAGTTCATTATTCATAAATTCGCTGTTAATTATGTCTAGTATTTGTTTTGTTGCCTCAGAGAAAACTGTATTTTCAAACGGATATGTTCTGTTAACATCACTGACCCCTCTATTTTTTGCTATTACTAAAGTACTAATTTATTGCTATTATGGAGAAAGAATTGAAATCACTTACAAGCAATTGATCAAGAATTTGAAAAATAAAGTTTTATCGAACACAACGGTTTTGGATAATAGCGAATGGAGAAAATTGAATCAAGTTTTCGATATGAAAAAAGAGTTTAGTTTTTCGGTCTATAATTTATTTCGTTTGAGAACAAAGACTTTATTAGGAATCGGAGCGTTTGTTATTCAGTATTCGGTTATTTTAATACAAACCAACACTTAATTTCTTTAATTACTTAATTTACGACGCGATTCCTCAGTGCATACAAATTTTGTTCATTTTACGAATTTTTTTATGGTTCAATTTTGGTGTTTAGATGATTTTCATTGTTTCCTTTCTTTGATCATAACAGCATAGATTAAAATTACATTTCGATGATTAGTTTTATCATAAAATTGGCTGTAAAATTAATTGTTTTTTGTGTTTTAAAACCGCACAATTGAATTGTACATCAATTAAAGTTTTGTTTAAAAATGTTTTAGTTATAGTTTTCGGTCAAAAATTATTTATTTATAATTAAGATAATAGTTTATTAAATTTGTTGCCATAAGAGACAATACTCATAGCAACAACTTCTATATTTACTTGCTTTCTTCAAGAAATTTCTTTTAATATTTTACAAATATTGAATATAAGAGAATATCAATAAATCTCGTGTAATGTATTTTGTACAGAAAACAAGCACTCATACTAATATATTATATTTCATTGTTTAATAATAATAATTGCGGTATTATTCCACATTTAAATATTTTTAATCTTTTAGAAAAAATTAGGGTAAAAAATTCAAAAATAAACAGCTTAGAAATTTTCACTTAAGATATTAAAAAAAAGACATTTCTATCGAGAATAATTATTTTCAAAAATATAACTGTAAAACCCAGTGGTGTGATATTGATTTTTGTGCTTAAAACAAACATGAATTAATTTACTGAGTGAAAAACTTTCGTTAAATTTGAAGCAGTTTGTTATTGATTTTTCTTTACGCACATCTTAACGATTAAACTGACAAATATTTATTAAATAAACTTTGTGCGCAAAATATAGTTATTTTCAATGCAATATAAATATAATGAAACTGCGTGTAAAGACTTATGTTTTACAAACAAATATATCTTATCTTATTTTAGACACAATAAATTATTTATTCTAAAACTAATATTCTAATATTCGCACATTATTGTAATTTTGATTAATACTAGTGAATTAAAGAATAAATTATAATTATGCTATTTTCAAAAAGAGAAGAGAAAGTTTATAATAATAACCTAAAATCACTGCAAAAATTAATTAAGTTTTACAGAATTTTTGGATTTTCTTTCTATGGTTACGATAAAAATAGAGAGAAAAATTCTAATAGAATTTGGCAGTACATATTGTTATCCTATAATATTCTTCTTTTATTTCTATTTGAAACCTATAACTTATTCGTTCATTATTATTCTAATTATTATTTCAAATTTGAAATCAGTAGTAAGTTAGTAATGAGATTACTGTTTACAATGGGGACTTTCATTGGCGGATTGGATGCAACATTTGGTTATGCGTTAGGATTGAAGGGCAAAAAATTTGCAATTATATTCGATATGCCATTCGATGGCAAGACGAATATCGTTAACAGAATTTTTGTAATATATGCGATTTCATTTATTAGCATATGGAGTGCAATCATATGTGTGCACGAGACTGGCTCTTTCAACTTGCCATTTATCATGAAACTGGTCAGTTTCTATATTATTGCACCGTTTGGAGGTTGTTTTTATATGATAGGGCTTACCTTTTCGCCATTTATTTTCTATTACTCGATTCAAGTCTTAAATGAACAAATGGCGCAATTAAATTTTATTTGCGGTAAATATAATTAATTTAAAAAGTTTATCTAAAATGTATGAAATATATGTTAATGTTGATATATATTAAAAAGAATTATAAATTGAAAATAAGTTTTTTATCCTCATTTAGTCAGCGATAAAAGTCATAATTTATCACTTCTGGAGAGTAAATTGAGAATTATTGGTAATAAGTTACGAGAAATAGAGTCACTACTTTCACCATTTGTTTTGACTTCGTTAATCATAAATTCGCTGTTAATTATGTCTGGTATTTGTTTCATAGCCTCAGAGAAAACCGTATTCTCAAACGGATATGTTCTGTTAACATCACTGATCACTCTATTTTTTGCTATCACTAAAGTACTACTTTATTGCTATTATGGAGAAAGAATTGAAATCACTTACAAGCAATTGATCAAGAATTTGAAAAATAACGTTTTACCGAACACAGCGGTTTTGATTGATACTGAATGGAGAAAATTGAATCAAATTTTCAATATGAAAAAAGAGTTTAGTTTTTCGGTCTATAATTTATTTCGTTTGAGAGTAAAAACGTTGTTAGGAATCGGAGCGTTTATTATTCAGTATTCTGTTATTTTAATACAAACCAACAATTAATTTCTTTAATTACTTAATTTACTATTGCGTACATTTTACGAAATTTTTTCTGTTCAAATGATTTTCAATAATTTCTTTATTTGATCATAACAGCTTAAAATATCATTGAGATGCTTAGTTTTATCTTAAAAATGACTGTAAATTATTTGGTTTTTAGAGTTAAATACCTTACTTGGTATAAATCAATTAAAGTCTTGTTTAAAAAATGTTTTAGTTATAGAAATAAAGTTTTCGATCAAAAAATTTAACATTATTTTTAATTAAGATAATAGATTATTAAATTTGGTGTCATAAGATATGTTCATAGCAACAACTTCTGTGTTTACTTTCTTCAAGAAATTTGATTCATTTAATTTCCAAATATCGAATAAAAGAGAATATTTATAAAGCGCGATAATGTATTCTGTATGGAAAACTAGCCAATCATACAAATATTTGAATTTTCATAATAAAAATAATTTTAATAAAAATAATTGCAGTATTATTCCACATTTAAATATTTTAAATCTTTTAGGAAATGTAGGCTAAAATTCATAAACAAACAGATTTGTTGTCACTTAATAAATTAGAAAACGTTTTTTTTTTGAGAATAAATATTTTCAAAAATGTAACTGTAAAACCTGGTGGTGTGATATTGATTTTTACGCATAAAACAAACAGAATTAATTTAATTGAAAAGTTCTGAAGCAGTTTGTTATTGATTTTACTTATTTTACTTATGATTGAACTTACGATTAAAATGAGAAAAAATTTATGACATAAAGCACACTTTTCCATGCTATATTAATATAATGAAACTGTGTATAAAGACTGTTGTTTTACAACATAATATGCCGCATCTTATTTTTAACGCAATAAATCTTTTATCTTAAAATTAATATTTAAAAAAAATATTCGCATATTATTATTAATTTTGATCATTTCAAGTATTAATTTAAAGGGAAAAATATTAAAATTATGCTATCTTCAAAAAGAGAAGAAAAAGTTTATAATAATAATCTCAAATCTCTGCAAAAATTAATAAAGTTTTACAGAATTTTTGGATTTTCTTTCTATGGTTACGATAATAGTAGAGAGAAAAAATCTAATATAATTTATCAGTACATATTGTTATCCTATAATGTTCTTCTTTTATTTCTATTTGAAACCTATAACTTATTCATTCATTATTCGACTAATTATTATTTCAAATTTGAAATCAGTAATAAGTTAGTAATGAGATTACTGTTTACAATGGGGACTTTCATTGGCGGATTGGATGCAACATTTGGTTATGCGTTAGGATTGAAGGGCAAAAAATTTGCAATTATATTCGATATGCCATTCGATGTCAAGACGAATATTGTAAACAGAATTTTTGTAATATATGCGATTTCATTTATTAGCATATGGAGTTCAGTCATATGTGTGAACGAGACTGGCTCTTTCAACTTGCCATTTACCATGAAATTGGTGAGTTTGTATATTGTGGCACCGATTGGACTTTCTTTTTACATTATAGCACTTACCTTTTCGCCCACTATTTTCTATTACTCGATTCAAGTCTTAAATGAACAAATGGCGCAATTAAATTCAATTTGCGGTAAATATAATTAATTTAGAAATTTTATCTAAAATATATTAATATTGACTATAGTCACTATAGTATAGCGTATAACTAATGCTATAGCTTTCACTGCGTAGTGTCCCGAATTATCACTGTTTACTATATATTAAAAAGTTTTAAATTTTGAAAAAAAGTTTTTTTTGTCCTCATTTAGTCAGCGATAAAAGTCATAATTTATCACTTCTGGAGAATAAATTGAGAATTATTGCTAATAAAGTGCGAGAAATGGAGTCACTATTTTCACCATTTATTTTGAGTTCATTATTCATAAATTCGCTTTTAATTATGTCTAGTATATGTTTTATTGCCTCAGAGAAAACCGTATTCTCAAACGGATATATTCTGTTACCATCACTGATGTCTCTATTTTTTGCTATCATTAAAGTACTACTTTATTGCTATTATGGAGAAAGAATTGAAATCAATTACAAGCAATTGATCAAGAATTTGAAAAATAGCGTTTTACCGAACACAGCGGTTTTGGATAATAGTGAATGGAGAAAATTGAATCAAGTTTTCGATATGAAAAAAGATTTTAGTTTTTCGGTCTATAATTTATTTCGTTTGAGAACAAAGACTTTATTAGGAATCGGAGCGTTTGTTATTCAGTATTCGGTTATTTTAATACAAACCAACAATTAATTTCTTTAATTACTTAATTTACTATGCGTACATTTTACGAAATTTTTTCTGTTCAAAATATTGAATAAAAGAGAATATCAATAAAGCGCAGTAATGTATTCTGTATGGAAAACTAGCCAATCATACAAATATTTGAATTTTCATTGTTTAATAAAAATAATTGCAGTATTATTCCACATTTAAATATTTTTAATCTTTTAAAAAATGTAGGCTAAAATTCATAAACAAACAGATTTGTTGTCACTTAACATATTAAAAAACTTTTTTCTGCGAATAAATATTTTCAAAAATGTAACTGCAAAACCTGGTGGTGTGATATTGATTTTTACGCATAAAACAAACAGAATTAATTTAATGCGCGATAAACTTTCGCTAAATTAAAAAGTATTGAATCAGTTTGTTATTGATTTAACTTATATATAATATGAGAAAAAATTTATATCGTAAACTACTTGCGCAAAAAATTGAAAAACTTTCAATGATATATAAATATAATGATACAGCGTGTACAGTAGAGACAGAAGTTCTAAAATATAATATGCCATATATTATTTTTAACGCAATTATTTATTTTTTATCTAATAATAATATATGTTCATTATTATAAATTTCGATTTCAAGTATTAAAATTCAAATTATGCTATTTTCAAAAAGAGAAGAGAAAGTTTATAATAAAAATCTCGAATCTCTGCAAAAATTAATTAAGTTTTACAGATTTTTCGGATTTTCTTTCTATGGTTACGATAATAATAGAGAGAAAAATTCTAATGTTGTTTGTCAGTACATATTGTTATCCTATAATATCCTCTTTCTATTATTATTTGAAATCTATAACTTATTCTTTCATTATACTACTAATTATTATTTCAAATTTGAAATCAGTAGTAAGTTAGTTATGAGATTACTGTATACAATCGGCACTTTCGTTGGCGGATTGGATGCAACACTTGGTTATGTATTAGCATTGAAAGGCAAAAAGTTTGCGATTCTATTCGATATGCCATTCGATGTCCAGATGAAAGTCGTCAACAAAATATTTATTTGTTATACGATTACAATAGCAAGCATATGGAGTGCATTCATTTATGTTCACGAAACTGGTTCTTTGAATTTGACATTAATCACCAAATTGGTGGTTTGCTACATTGTTTTACCAATTGGAGGCGCTCTTTACATGATAGGACTTTTATTTTCTCCCTCTATTTTTTATTACTCAATTCGGCTATTAAATGAACAATTGAGGCAATTAGTTTCTATTTGCGGTAAATTTAATACAAATAAGACTCAGAAATTTCGAAAAAAATTTAGATCCGACCTCAACCCCCACCCAGAATAAAGTCAGATAATTTTGAAACCTTAAACACCTCTTGATTATACAAAAAAAAATTTTTATTACATATGATTGATTAAATTTCAATAATTTAATTATTTTAAAATTTATGTAAAAAGTCTAACGATTGTAAGTTACTTTTAACATAAAAGCAAAACTCAATTTATGGGAATCAGGCAAATATTGTGCAATTAGACAGAATTTTAGAAATTATCCGACTTTCTATTATTGAAAACAAAGGACACCGTTTCTAAAGCAAAGGCCAGACCATTTTTTCGGGGCCAAGTTTATATCGCGTTTGCTCGGTTGCCAGTTTCGGAGTCTAATATAAATTTTTAATATGAAAATTTTTATATATTTAAATGAGTAAAGTATAAGCTCTATTTCCTCATTTAGTAATGGATGAAAGTCTTAATCTATCACTTCTGGAGTGTAAAATGAGAATTATTATTGATAAATTGCGAGAAATGGAGTCACTATTTTCACCATTTATTTTGGCTTCAATAATCGTAAATTCGGTTTTAATTATGTCTAATATTTGTTTTCTAGCCTCAGAGAAAACGGTAATTTCAAACGCATATGTTCTGCTGATAACTCTGATCTCTTTATCTATTGGTGTCACTAAAGTGATAATTTATTGCTATTACGGAGAAAGAATTGACGTCACTTATGCGGCTTTGACCAAAGATTTAAAAGATAGAGCCGCACTAAACGCAGCGGTTTTGAAAAATAGCGAATGGAGAAAATTGAAGCATGTTTTCAATATGCGAAAAGAATTTAGTTTTTCGGTCTATAATTTATTTCGTTTGAGAACAAATACGTTATTAGCAATCGGAGCGTTTATCATTCAGTATGCGGTCATTTTAATACAAACTAATAATTAATTAGTTTTGTTAATTATATATATATATATTTGACACTATGACACATCTGTTAGCATAATCATAGTATAAATTAAAATACCGTTGAGATGATTAATTTTAGTATCAAATACTTTTAATTGTTTCTCACTTCAAGTTTTGTTATTGCAATTTTTTGTGTAGAATTAAAGTTTTCGGTCACACCTATAAGATTATTCTTATTGTAGATTTGTTACTCTAAGAGTTATTCTTAGTAGAGGTTAAAAGTAGGACCCGCGGGAATCCCGTGGAAGTGAAATTAATAATAAAACATGAAATTTGCGGGAATGAAAAAAATCTCAACATTAAGGCTAATGCAAACCGGGACCCGCGGGAGTTAAAATTTTAATTGCGGGAGGGAGTGGGAGTGTAAATATGCACATTTTTCAACCTCTAATTCTTAGCTCAATATTTTCTGTTTACTTACTTCAAGAAATATTAATCGATATAATATGCAAATACAGAATAAAAGAATAATACTAAACAAGAACGACACATTCATAGAGAGCTCACTTTCATAAGTATTGTTAGGATTATGTTTCAAGCGTTTTAATAATTGTTACTTTAACGCATTGTTACTCATAGTAATTTTATAACGGATGACTAATCAGATTATTAAGTTGGGTCATGTATGTTACAAAGTATTAAGTTATAGCTTGTAAGTGGCAGACTTTTTGAGCTTAAGAGGACTGCGAACAGACAGACAGACGGACAGACAGACAGACAGACATTGTCAAATCCATAAGCTCTCCTTCATCTATATGAAGTGAGCTAAAAAACCACAGTAATGCACTCTAATGATAATACATTATTTAATAAAAATAATTGCTTTATTATTCTACATTTGAATATTTTAGAAAAAGTTGTTTCAAATAAAATTATGTAAATACTGTATGAAAGAAACTGTCACTTAAGATATTAAAAACATTTCTGATGACACCACATAAATAAATTCATTTGTAAATAATTTCAAAATGTGAACCGAATACCATATTTACACTCCGCTCCAAACTTCTAGGGGGGGCCTCTCACAAAAATTTGGGGGTCAAATCTCACTTGATTTAAGCGACAATTTTTTCCGAAATTTGGACAGAAAAATTATAGTGGTCTCAAAAACTCATCGGATTTAAACGACAATTATTGCAAATCTCGATTTGTCGCTAGGGGGTCAGATTTTTCCGATTTTCTTGGGGGGGGGGGTCAAGCATCCCCTTCTGTGTAACTGTGCCGAATACGTGAGAGTGTGATATTGATTTTAGTATAAAAACAAACAGAATTTTAATGCGTAATAAAAGTACTTTAGTTAGAATGGAAGTATTACAAAAACCTGATATTATAAAGAGTTCGTAATAAATGCTGGCATATTTTATCTGATAAAATAATTAATTAATATCAATGTTAAGCTGATGTAATTTTTCGTATTAAATTTATAGTTGATTTTCGATCAGAGACTAGTAAATTAAAATTATGTTACTTTCAAAAAGAGAAAAAAACTTTTGTGTAAATTTAAAATCTCTTAGAAAATTGATAAAATTTTACCGGTTTTTTGCGTTTTCATTTTTTGGTTATACCGAGAAAATTGAAAATGATTCTATTAGTGTCTATGATTACATATTATTAGCCTATAATATTCTATTTTTAACATTTTTTATTTTCTTTAACCTATTTTATCATTATATTATAAATTTTTATTTTAATTACAAAATAAGTAACAAACAAGTGATGCGTCTATTATTCATTATGAGCTCATTAATCAGCGGATTAGACATAATTTCCGGATACTTATTGGCATTGAAAGGCAAACGGTTTGCAATAATATTCTCTATGCCTTACGACATTCAGATGAATGTAGTTAACAGAATATTTCTGCTAAATGCGATTGTGATCGCGAGTATGTCGAGCGTATTCATCTACGTGTATGAAACCGAAACATGGCAATTGTCGCACACCACGAAAATAGTGCTCTGCTATATCGTTGGACCGATTTCAGCGTCCGCTTTCGTAGTCGGACTATTATTTTTGCCCACTCTGTTCTATTACTCGATTCGTGTCATCGCGGAGCAAATCGCGAGATTAGATTCTATTTCTGGTAAATATTTGTTAAAAATTGTTTCCAATAATTAAAGCAATTTATTACTAAAATTAATTATGATATTGTGATTAAAAATTAAATAGTGACGGATAAAATGCAAAATTTATCACTGCTGGAGAGTAAAATGAGAAATATTAGTAATAAATTGCGAGATATCGAGTCACTGTTATCGCCATTCGTTTTGGTTTCAATAACGATAAATTCGCTTTTGATTATGTCTGGTCTTTGTTTTTTATCCGCAGAGGAAAACATATTCTCGAACGCATACGTTCTTATAAATTCATTGACGGCTTTAAGTTTTGGTGGCACTAAAGTTATCATTTATTGCTATTATGGCGAGAGAATCGAAATCGCTTACAAATCTTTGATGAAAAAGTTGAAAAATTTGCCGAACGCCGAGACTTTGATTGATACTGAATGGAGAAAATTGAATCAAATTTTTAATATGAAAAAAGAGTTTAGTTTTTCGGTCTATAATTTATTTCGATTGAGAACAAAAACGTTATTAGGAATCGGAGCGTTTATTATTCAATATGCGGTTATCTTAATACAAACCAACAATTAGATATTATCATAATGTGTTTTATTTTACGATATTTTACTATTTTAATATTAAACAAAAACAACTCTCACGATACATTTAGTTGCAATTCTGCTCACTTTAATAAACTGGTTTGCTATTAAAGTAGTGATGCACATCGGTTAACCGTTAAGGAATTCTTTTAACTTTTAACCGTTAATTTCAAATATTTCTTAACCTTAACTTTAACCGGTTAAGCAATTTTTAACTTTAATCTTAACCGAGATAACCTCAAGTTAACTTTTTTGACCGAATAAGTTAAGGTTAACTCGGTTAACCAGGTTAACTTATTCGGTCAATTTAAGTTAACCTGATTTTGTTTTAATCAGGTTAAAACTATTCTTAACCTTAACTTTAACTCTTTATAAATTTTTAAATTTAACCTTAATTTTAACCGGTTAACCGTTAAGGTTAAAAGTTAACCGGTTAAAATGTGCATCACTATATTAAAGAAGTTTTGAAAAAGTATAGATTGCAAATATTAGATCATTGTTTTAAAATACATTGTTTAGAAAAATAATTTAAAATTAAATTAATACAAAAATTTTTTCACTGCTAACAATACTATTCTTTTATATCATTTTGTTTATGCAAAAAAATTCTTTAAATAAAAACATTGTCGTAAATAGTAATTTAGTAAATATATTCATAAAATATCTTCCGTTTGAGTGCAGCTCTCGAATAGTGAACATCAGAATTTCTCATGCGGTCAACAATATAACCTAATATTTTTTATCTATGTCATAGTTACACTTCGGTCCAAAATTCTAGGTTGAGGTCAGCTCTCTAGGATTTCAAAATTATAGGGGTCTCAAATACATCAGATTTACACGACAATTCTTCAAATCACGACTTTTGGTTGGGGGTTCAGGTTTTTCCTATTTTATAGGGGATAAACCTTGGGCAAGCAGCCCCTCTATCCAACTATACTACTATATATACTTTTTTGAGAATAGCTTAAACAAAAAAATTTTCAATACTTAAAAAACTTTGTTGTGTTTAGTACTTCAGTGAATGTATTTGAAAATTACTGTCAGCCTATGTTCTGCTTTCATATAGTGATTGTGATGTACACTATTTAACTCATATTACACAAAATATTTAAGTGTATGTATCACATCAGTGTTAAACTTTGGCTTAAAAGCCATCAATTTAGTAACACTAAATTAAATCCTTTATTAAAAAAGAACTACAATTCTGATCGAATACCTCAATGATTCCTATTTAGTTTCAGGAAACCTCGCATGTTTAACAACAGTGCTTTATCTCAATTTTTTGTTAGCATTCTGACATTCTTTATTAATATTTGCCTTTGAAAAACAAAATAAAAATATGAAATTTTTTTTGCTATTATGATATTAAATTTTTTATATAGATTTGCATAATAGCAAATGATGATATTTAAAAATACTTTTGTCTTTGAATAATGTATTAAAAATATTTAAAAACAAGACCGGAACATTATAAAAGAGCTCACTTTCTTAAGCATTGAAAGCATCATGTATAAAGAGAATTAATCATTTACGGACGGACGGACAGACAGACATTTTCAAATCGATAAGCTAGATTAATCACTTGGTAAAGTGACCTAAAAATATAAACGGTTTATTGATTTTTACATAACTTATATTGATTCCACTCTAAAACATTATTAAACAAAAGTACTTATATTGAAAAGTTTTTAATACTATATAAATATACCGAAAAAAAACGGTTTGTAATAATGCTGTAACTGGTGTTTTAAAAGATAGTACTTTCGCACTTTGTTTATCTTTAATCAGTAGAAATATTAAACTTAATATTCAAGTATAGATAATTGCAAATTCATAATTCATTTCAAACAGAACTGGAAGGTATCAAACAGTAGTTGAAGCGGACTTTACAATTATGTTATTTTCAAAGCGAGAAGAGAAAGTTAATAAAAATAAACTCAAATCTCTGCAAAACCTAATCAAATTCCACAGATGTTTCGGATATTCTTTCTATGGTTACGACACTAAAAGAGAAAAAAATTCTATTCATATTTATGATTATCTATTATTAGCCTATAATATTCTGATTTTAATACTATTTGCATTCTTTAACTTATTTATTCATTACATGACTAATTATCACTACAAATACGAAATAAGTAGTAAGCAAGTGTTGCGACTTTTATATATAATTGTAACATTAATCGGCGGATTAGATATAATTTTTGGCTATTTATTAGCATTTAAAGGCAAAAGATTTGCGGTAATATTCGATATGCCGGTCGATATCGAGAGGAATTTTGCAAACAAAATATTTATTCTGTACGCGATTACGATTGTCAGCATATGGAGTGCATTCATATATATTCACGAAACTGGCATTTATAATTTGTCGTACCGCACGAAAATCGTGTTCTGCTACATCATTGGCCCGATTGGTGGCTCATTTCACGTTATTTCACTTTTGTTTATACCCACGATTTTCTATTACTCTAGTTGTGTCATAACTGAACAAATTACAAGATTAGGATCTGTTTCGGGTAAATATAATGAATGCAAATTTGAATTTATAAGATAGATTTTTTTTCGCATTGATGAGTATACTGTATAGTAAACAGTCAATATTCGGGATACTACACAGTTAAAGCTATCAGTAACTTCAACAGTGTAGTGTCCCGAGAATTGACTGTTTACTATATATATATTGAATTCTTTTTGCAGTCACAGAGGAAACTAATTATGTCTCACTTCTGGAAAGGAAATTGAGAATTATTGCTAATAAATTGCGAGAAATAGAGTCACTACTTTCACCATTTATTTTGGCTTCAATAATCATAAATTCTCTGTTAAATATGTACGGAATTTGTTATTTAGCGGTAGAAAAGAACATACTGTCAAACGGTTACCTTCTGTTAACATCAGTGATACCGATATGTTTTGGTGTCACTAAACTAATAATTTATTGCTATTCTGGTGAAAAAATCGAAATCGCGTTCAAGTTATTGATTGAAAATTTGAAAAATAGCATTTTGCCGAACACTGAGATATTGAGTAATAATGAATGGAAAAAATTAAACCAAATTTTTAATATGAAAAAAGAGTTTAGTTTTTCGGTCTATAATTTATTTCGATTGCGAACAAAGACGTTATTAGGAATCGGAGCCTTTATTATTCAATATGCGGTTATTTTAATACAAACCAACAATTAATATTGTAATATTAGTTAATATTATCACTTTTTAATTTTTATTTTAAGCAAAAAATAACAAATCACGATACATTCATAAAAGCTCACTTTGATCAACTAATTTGCTATTAAACGAATTGTGAAAGAGTAAAAATTGCAAATATTAGACCATTGTTTAATATCATTTGTTGAGAAAAATAATTTAGAATAAAGTTTGTTTCACATTTCACATAGAATTTATTCTGTTAGATCTTATTGTTTAAGCAAAACAATTCTTTAAATAAAACATTATGGTATAGAGTACTTTATTTATTCGTATTATGTATTCGTAAATTAAAGTTACTCAAAAAGTTGATTTTTTCATTGCCAAATAATTTTATATTAATTAATAAATCATTTATTGCTCGCACAATATAGGAACGGAATTCTGAAATTAAGTTTCAGGAAATCCTACCAAATTTTATAAACCAGCATTATCTCAACTTTATGGTACTATTCTAACTTTTTTCACAATATTTGAAAAAATCCACATCTAATTTTTTGATTGCAAAATAAAAATAAATAAATAAATATGAAAATTTTGCTCCTATGGTATTCAATCTTTAGCTCACTTTTTCATTGAGTAAGGCGAGCTTATGGATTTGACAATTTACCTACGATGTTCTACTTTTCTTAAGTCTGAGTAGTCTGTAACTTTCATGCCATAGATTAAGACATTATAAGATGCAAATATTCTAATTAGCCATCACGCCGTAAAATTAATATAAATAAAGATTCGATAAAATAAATAATGAATCAATGAATAACAACAACTTTTTATATGCTATTTATTAAAGTTGTCGACGGTTCGGTTTAACCGCGGTTAAAACCGACAACTTTGTCAAATGAGCGGTTTCGGTTTCATTA
>JAQIVF010001385.1:0-14313 GCA_034698365.1 Steganacarus magnus | reverse complement strand
ATGGCGAGTAAGGTATCAATTTTTTAATCTTAAAAATTTCTTACTCGCTATGGCGAGTAATGCGCGGAAATACGTTAAGTTAATACATTTTAGTTTATGCAACAAAGAAATGTATTCGAATAATTAATTTTCGTGATTATTTGAAAGATTTTAATTCAATTGAGATTATTTAACAATTCTATTAAATACTATAATATAATAAATCATATAACTTTTAAGTAAACTAAGATAAGACGCAATCATATAATACACAATCAAACAAACTTCGAAGCGATTGCAATAATTTTGTGAAGTTCTGGGCCTTTACTTCGAAGAAAATTAGGAATGGGAACAACAACACGAGTGCCCAAAGGATTTCCTTTGTCATCGATTAATACAACATTATTGGTATCAAATTTGGGAATCATTGGTTGTTGTAATTGTTTGACGCCGACAATATAACCCCTCTTCTTCTCTCCCTTAATAGCAACCATCACTTTGTCTCCGAGATGTGCCCTCTTCCTCGGTCTGATACCCTTAGTGTATGTGTGAATCACTTTCGGAGGTTTTCCTTCGAGCATCGCTTGCTTCCCGATTGCGCTGTTGTCCACCACTCTCAGTCGAGTCAGCTTTTGAACGCCACAAACCACTGGTGATGTGCTATATATATATCCATGTATTTGTTACAAACAAAACTCAATTGCATTCATTTCTAAGTTATTCATGTATTCGTACCTAATATTTCTCGACAATTTTAATTGATTGTGTAATAATCTGTTTGTTAATAAATTTGTTGAACGAAATATTTGTGAATTCATTATTAAAGATTAGTCTACTTATTATTTACTACAATATGATAAATGCAATTTAAAAACCAACAAAACAATTCACAATAACAATGATGACAAACGTATTTACTGAACGGCCGCAACACAACACAACACACATTCGCCGCTAAAATCGTTGATTCCGTTTCCTACGCACAAACGCCATTAATCGAAAAAAGAGTAACTATGAACTCAACAAAAACAGTGAACAACAAAATTGTTCGCGCAATAAAGACAGCGATAGAGAAATAAGCAGAGATATCGATAGATACATACTGTAGATATATGTTATATACTGTACGTCTATATGATTTAGAGTGCAAAACGCGACACATTTGCCTTCTTTACTCATAAATACTCGTAATAGTGTGCCATTAGAGTGTTATATGTATTTGTATTTGTAGTGTGCGTTCAATTTCAATAATACGCTCGCATGTCGTCGTGCTATACGTTAACCGGCAATGCGTTCGTGAAAACAATCGCATCATTTCGTACCAAAAACCATATTCATATCTAAATATATTGTTGTCTGTTTTCTAATCATTATTGTGGTTAACGCGCACTTAATAACACTTTAAAAACATTTATTTCGGTGTAATATTAAGTGACGTTTTATTATTTTTTGTTTTGTTTATTTCAATTATTTTCTCCGTATATTTAACGTTATATTTGTGCGCAAAAAATCATTTGTTCGGAAAAACACGCGAAATCACACCTTATTTTTTAGTATCTCATCATTGAATCAAAAATCAGATTTTAATATATTATTTGCCGCAAACAGTCAAATCGCTAATCATAGTTAAAAACATGGATTTGAATCAAATTCTCGGAAAAACGATATCGTCTGGTATGAGATGACTTCACTTTTTATCGCATCAAATGTTTTTTTATTGTCTGCAGTTTTTTTTTGCTACTGATAAAGCATTTCTAATGCGCATTCAACTAATTTTTTCCTAATCATTCACAGATCAGACAGAACTACAAGCGAGTCAACAATACTTGGAACAATTGGCGCAAACAAATCTGGTAATTATCATAATTAATTTTTAATGCTTAATTTGTTTGATTATCGGTTTAACTGCGTTTTAATTTTGAGCGAACGTTTGTTGTTTGTTGACTGATTCAGTTGTTTAGCGCTTTACATGTGGAGTTATTTTAGTGTTGTTCAGTAAATTTACGATGATTTAGCAAAATAAAATTGTATCATAATATATCAAATATAAAAATGTGTTTGGTTTGGCCACACATTGGTTTTTTAGGGTTTTTGTTTGATTATAAATAGATTATTGGGATTTCGCCAAATAGTTTGCCGTTTTATGTCTAATTTGATTCTTTTGTTTTTTAATTTTATTATTTATTTGGATTTGATGAATGAGTTTATATTTAGATGAGTGAATAAAACACTTTGTACAGTAATTGCTTTAAATAACACTCGTTTTTAGCCCGAATTCCTCAAGTCATTATCAGAAGTGTTAAGTAATGTCAACAATGATGGCGTTATTCGTATGGCAGCGGCGCTTCAGCTCAAGAACCACTTGACCTCCAAAGACGTTGACGTGCGTATGCAAGTGCAACAGCGATGGCTGTCGTTTCCCGAAGATATTCGAAATTACATCAAACAGAATGTGCTGAACGCGTTGGGAACGGAGAGCTCGAGACCGAGTTCTGCCGCTCAGTGCGTGGCGTACATCGGTGTCGCTGAACTACCTCATAGGTTATGGCCTGATCTGATAATAGTGTTAACTCAAAATGTGACGAATCCGAGCAGCACTGAAGTGATGAAAGAATCGACGTTAGAAGCGATCGGATATATCTGTCAGGATATCGAGCCCGAGATTTTAGTGAGTCAATCAAATAGCATATTAACCGCAATCGTTCACGGAATGAGAAAAGACGAGCCATCGTTTCACGTGAAGTTAGCGGCAACCAATGCTTTGCACAATTCTTTAGAGTTTACTAAAGCCAACTTTGATAAAGACTCTGAGCGACACGTGATTATGCAAGTTGTATGTGAAGCCACACAATGCACCGAAATTAAAGTATGTTTATAATGTTTATGTTATTTTATGCAATATTAGTTGTACGGTAATAATGTTGTATTGTGTATGCATAGGTCCGCGTGGCAGCACTTCAGTGTTTAGTAAAGATAATGTCTCTTTATTATCAATACATGGAACATTATATGGGACCAGCTTTATTCGCCATAACGATGCAAGCGATGAGGAGTGAACACGACGAGATTGCTCTTCAGGGCATCGAGTTCTGGTCGAATGTGTGCGACGAAGAAGTAGATCTTGCCATTGAAGCGTCAGAGGCAGCCGAACAGGGAAGGCCTCCGTCTCGAACGTCGAAATTCTACGCCAAAGGAGCGCTACAATATTTGGTTCCAATTTTAGTACAAACGTTAACAAAACAAGAGGAAACTGATGACGAGGATGACTGGAATCCTTGCAAAGCTGCAGGCGTTTGTTTAATGCTTATGGCGTCGTGCACTGAAGACGCTATAATTCCTCACGTTCTTCCGTTTATTAAGGATAATATTGTCAGTAATGATTGGAGGTTCAGAGACGCGGCTGTTATGACGTTTGGTTGCATACTTGAAGGTCCAGATCAGGCAACTTTAAAACCAATAGTAGAACAGGCGCTACCGATGCTAATCAATTTAATGAGTGATTCGAGTGTCATTGTTCGCGACACCGTTGCCTGGACTATCGGACGTATTTGCGAACTAATACCTGATGCTGTGCTCAAAAAAGAAATGTTAAAACCACTTCTCGACGCTTTAGTGGAAGGATTAAAATCTGAACCACGAGTTGCCGCCAATGTGTGCTGGGCTTTCAACTCGTTAGCTGAAGCCGCTTATGAAGCGATTACCGAAAATGTTGATGCAGAGCCTAAAACTTATTGTCTTTCCGAATATTTCGAAGGAATTGTGTCGAAGTTACTGGAAGCCACCGAACGCAGCGATGGTGGTCAGGCTAATCTTAGATCTGCCGCTTACGAAGCACTAATGGAAATGATTAAAAATAGTCCGCAAGATTGTTATTTAGTGGTTCAAAAGACTACTATGATCATATTGGAGCGATTGCAGCACGTGTTGTCGTTAGAGAACCACATGGCGCAGATGGAGAATCACATTCAAGGCGCGCCAGACAGAGCGCAGTTCAATGACTTGCAGTCGCTTTTGTGCGCAACACTTCAATCAGTGCTCCGTAAAATGACACCCGAAGACGCGCCAAAGATATCTGACGCTATAATGACGGCGCTGTTGCAGATGTTTAATTCGAGCGGTAAAGCTGGTGGTGTGCAAGAAGATGCTCTTATGGCTGTCGGAACTTTGATTGAAGTTCTCGGTGAAGGATTTCTCAAATATATGGAAGTGTTTCGTCCATTTTTGATCGTAGGTTTGAAAAATTTTGCTGAGTATCAGGTGTGTAGCGCTGCTGTAGGTTTGGTTGGAGATATTTGCAGAGCTATTGGAATAAAAGTGTTGCCTTATTGTGACGAATTTATGACTGTTTTACTGGAAAATTTATCAAATAATAGCGTTCACCGGAGCGTTAAGCCACAAATTTTGAGCGTATTTGGCGACATTGCTCTCGCGATTGGTGTCGAATTTAAGAAATACTTGGAAATAGTTTTACAGACATTGATGCAGGCGTCACAGTTGCAGGTCGATAAGAATGACTATGATTTGATTGATTATCTCAATGAGTTGCGCGAAAACTGTCTCGAAGCGTACACTGGCATTGTTCAAGGCTTGAAAGGCGACAACGATCAGCCAAATCCAGATGTGCATCTAATTCAGGGACACGTGCAATACATCGTACATTATATTTTGACGATTGCGTCTGATTCAGAGGTGACAGAGACTTTGATAGCTGCGTGTGCCGGACTTATCGGTGATTTATGCTCCGCTTTTGGTCCCGCAATGCTGCCAATCGATAACGAAGTTTTACACGCCATGTTACTGAAGGGAAAGCGCTCAAAGACCACCAAAACGCGAACGTTGTCGGTGTGGGCCTTAAAGGAAATGAAGAAATTGCGAACCAATGCCGGAACTGTAGTGAGCGCTGCTCCTAACATGTTGTCGAATACGATCGGTGTCGGTATCGGTCATTTTACCTAAGATTGCGAACGAAACTCTAAATAGTTTTATGCGAATAATATATTAATCTCGCGTTTGATAAAAGTTTTTTAAAATGCAAACATACGATAATTTAATAATAATCAATAACTCAAAGGCACTATTAATTTCTATTTGCATTCATTTCACTAAAGGGTTAATCAGATAAAGTTCAAGTTTAACGCGTCGAAAGCCCCAAGTGTTCGCTTAAGTGATATTATTTTTATTAATATTATTTGATAAGTTCACAGATGTATCCACTTTTAGTTTGTATAAATTTTTATCTTCAAATCGAATTTTATTATTTTTTTGCCAAAGTTTTCTTTTCCCAAAACAATTATCTTTAGCTTCTATTGCTTTAGTAATATCTTTATATTAATGTTTTTTACTAAAAGAAAAGCCACATCAAACATACATCAGCGAACTTTTTATAAATAAAAATCTTTGAAAGAGAATAAACTTATAGAAAAACTAGAATGAACATTATAAATGGGCTCACTTTGATTAACCGATTTGCTATTAAAAGTAATTTTGATGAAAGAGTACAGATTGCAATTATTAGACCAGTGTTGAGAAAACATGTTTAGAAAATAATTTAAAAGCAAAATAATACAAAAAAATTTACAGCTATTTATAATTTAAACCAAAAATTTTCTTAATTTAAAAACATTGTTATTAGTACTTGAGAGAGAATGCACACAAAAATTAGTTAACATTCTGTGTTGAGCATTCGCAATGTGAAAATCACAAACATTTATGCGGCCAACAATTTAAGCCATTTATTTTTAGGACATAGTTTTAAAAATTTTCTAAACTTAAAAACATTGTTCTGAATAGTACTTGAGTGAATGTATTGAAAAATAGTTTTGAGTCTGTGTTCTGCTCTCATGATGAACATGATGAACAATATGATGAAATAATGAACATTAATGTTACCAAAAAATTTTTCAAACTGTGTATACAAGTTACAAAATTTCACTTAAAAGATTCCGGTATTGTAATTTTTAAAATCTCGTTTAACCGTAAATATTCATTTTTTCGCCAAAAAAGCCTTCTAACTTGAAATCCCTTTATTAATAAAAAAACATTATCCAAAAGCGATATCCGGACAGACAACCCAAATCCAATAGCTCATTGATTTCATCAAAGTGAGCTAAAAAATAAGATAAAAGATTTTCTTGATGAAATAGAAAACCGGATATTGGATTGAATGGGAGATACAAATGAGGTCAGTTTTCAAAAAGCGACTTCAAAATTATTTTTACTATCACTGCAGTTGGTAACGATAAGACTGAAAATAATACACATTTTATGATCAATCGTAGTGTAATTATTGGCAGCGGAAGACTTAGTAATGAAGATATTGAGTGAATGATTACAGAAGCAGAATAATATAAATTGAGCACAAATAAACAAAAAAATATAATAGCAGAGCTTAGAATTAATTGTTTAGAATCATGCGCTTCTGATTAAATCAATGATTATTATGAGACAGTTAAATGAAGTATTTGTTTGGCTCCACACTAATAAACATTTAATTAAACACGAACTATGAAAATTAATTGGGCATACGTTGTTGTCATACGAGTATTAAATCATACCGTGATTTGAGTTGCGATTTTTGGGAATAAAAAATGTAGAAATTTGTGGTTATTTGGTTAACAAAAACTTTTAAGTTTTTGGTGGTAACAAAAAAATTCAATAAATCATCGTTAATCATATTAAAAAACTATTATATTTTATAAAAAAAATAATATTTCGATATATTCTTAAAGTAAAAACTATCCATTCTTTCATTTAAAATTGTGTTTTTGAACATTGAAAAAAATTAATAAAAAATTGTACAGTACATTGTAAATTATTAACAGTTAAAAGAAGTTAATGGCACATAATATAAAGTTTGATTTAATTTCAACACATCAACAGATCAATCATTGCGATTTTTTGAAATTTTAATAAAATCTAATATTTTATTGAATTTAATCAAATTTTTTTAATAAAAATATGTTAATTTAAAAAAAATGTGTTCTGAAAAATATATGAATAGATAGCTTTTTAATTTGGATAAATATTTTTTTTTTGGTTATAAAAGCGCATATTTTAAAAATTTGGTGGTTATAACAAAATTGCCCATTATTGGTGGTTAGGCTGAAATTTGGACAAATCGCAGCACTGGTAATCATACTAATGCTTGAATGACTATTTGATCAAAAAGGTATCTGACAAGTTATTTGAAATATAAAGTAATACAGATATTTATAACAAAAATAGTTTTAAAATCTGTTTTATTGTTGGTGTGACACCATTCGCGAAATTAAAAATTTGAATAAACATTTCGACAAATGTTCGCTCACATGTTTATCGAGATTAGAAATTATAAACAAAAATATCAAACATTCGTTATTCTTAATAGCAAACATGCATTTGGTTTTAGCAATTTAACAAACAATTTTACTGTTTTTTTCGCTCAGGTTTTCGTTACACAGTTACTTAACCTTAAAAATATTTCGCTAATTAACTTTAATTATAAGAAACAGAAAGTTCAGCTCATTATTCTGTTCGCACAAAAGTTTATTTGAATTACGAATTCATGGGTAAAGCCGCACAATTCATGAATATATGATATGAAAGCTATTGAAAGGACGCGAGAAACAACCTTTTAATAAGGCATTGTCTTAGTGGTGATGACATATTTCATGAACACTCTGTGAACGCGCATAATGTATGTATGGATAGATTCACTTCCCTGTTCTTTTGTGATTAATTGTGAGCAGTTGATGGCACCCACAGGAGATTATTATTAAAATTGAAAAATTTTTTCCGCTTCGCTTTTTTCCTTTTCAGTTAACTTATTCTTCTTCTAAACTACAGCATTTCATTTTCATTTTTTTTCTTCTAACCATTGGTTAGAAAAAAAGGCATGCTTTAGTTAATGAAAAGTCAATTCATACCACACTCTTAAAAAGAAATGTGTTAAAGAAGAGAAATGAATTGAACGAGAATAAATGCAGTAAATTGAATGGCTTTGTGCTAATTTTAGTCTAATCCATATTTCATATTTTTTCTACTTGTCTTTTCAATTTCCTTCATACTCTGTCAGTTAGTATTTCTAATTCATTAATTAACACTTACCACCGTAGCAAATATCGTTAAACTCGAACCGAAAAATTTGGTGCTTTCTGTTAGATTATTTGTTTCTTTATGCAGTTTTTATAACGTGTACAGATTAAACGTTGTAAATTCTAAATTAAACTTTGTTCACAGGTTATTCACTCACAAAAATGTTTGGTGCCATTTTTATGACAAACAAAAATTAAGTCTAAAAACAGATATCGATTTGATTATTTAATAAACATAATAATTATTTGACGAAATGGCTTGCATTAATCAACCAGTAAACAAACCTCTAATTGCATTCACTTCAGGCATTGACTACAAAAATCAGCTTAAAGACTAACAACACTAGAAATGCATAATCTATCACTAATGAGAATATTGATTTAATGGTTAAATAACCGAAATTTTATAATGAGCATAAAAAACTAAAGTCATCATCATTGAGCTCATTGGAAGCCTGTATGTTTAATAAACGAACTCATTTGTTTGAAATACTGTATTGTTAAGAGAAAGAAATAGAGTGGCTTCGCACCAAACAGTTAATAGAATTTAAGACAACTCGAAAGAATTTTCAAATAACTATTCAATTACTATATTATTCACCCAAACGGGATGTTAGAAGCATTCCTGGAGGGTTTCTCTATATCACAAACATGTTACTCTTGCAGTTCATACGCTTAGTCTCAGTGCTGCATAAGAAATCGAAATTATTGTTTAAACTTAACATTTGTTTTGTAGTTTTTGTTGTATGACTGAATAAATCTATTGTTGAATAAACTATTCATTTATGTTTACCTGCATTCTGTACTTCATTAGTTAAAATATAAGTCTCGCGTCACACATAACTTGAATACCAGAAGTTTAAAAAGTTTTAGTTAGTTTGAAGAAAACAATTTTTAAAATCAATATTTCTTATTCTTATTTCTTAAACTACAGTAATAATAGTAATTTAAAAAGTTATTTGAAATAGTCAACTTTAATAAACACAATGGATAAGCTATAATTAGTTGTTTATCAGTGTTTAAAATCAATTAATTAACTTTTAAATTATCTCTCCAAGACATGCCAATTTTTATCTACAGTACAATAAAAGTGAACTTCACTATAGAAGCAAAAAAATGTGGCTACAGTTATAAATTGTCATGAATTAAAAAAGTAATCTCCAAAAATAATTTTTTTATTTAACTGGTTTTAATCAAATATTTTAATAAAAATATTTTTAATTATAACAGAAGATATCCAATGATGAATCAAATATAACCTTATCATTATTTTTTGATTACTAACATGTGATTATTAAAAATATTTTTTTTTAATTACGAACATTTTTTTAAAAAACATTTCAATTCATTTTTATATTACTAGTATCACTAGGTCTTAGTCAAGTTTACGCACAAACTTTTTTTCTAGTTTTTTTATCGTTATAAGATAAATACTATCGTATTTTAAACTTTAAATACAGTACTACTCCTTTAAAATAACTTTAGAGTTTTGTTTCTTTTTTTTCCTCTGTGTACCGAATTTTTCAATTAATACTTACTCGATTATGTTTCTTTTTTTCGACAAAAAATATGCATTTGTATAATAAAACAGGAATTAATGTTTGACAAGTTCATGAGAATACGCATGTATGTGTGTGCGTCTATTTTTTTCAATATTAATAATTATTATTTAATCTTAAAGAAATAATATATTATGCATAAATAATATATAGAATTTTTTTGTTGAAATAATAATAATAATAATAATGATAACGTATAAAATAAATATATGTTTTTTACAGACAGGAATTAAGTTTGGATAAAAAAATAATTTAAAATTAAGGTAAATTAAAAATCTAATCGTTAAAATGTGTTTACTTGATAGAAAATATAAGGTTTAAATGTCAGTAATACATATATGATAATTATTAAACTTAAAGATAGTAGAAATTCATTGTATATTCAAATATATTTAAGGAAATAAGATCTTAAATTTAATAGAGATATTTCATAAAATTTTAGACGCATTAAATGAATAATAGACCAACAAAAAAATTAAAATAAAATTATTTACAAAAAATTATTTGACTTAATTTATATATATGAATTCCAAAATGATTAAAAATTTTATACAAATTTAATGCCAATAATGCAATAAAATTTTTCTTCGTCTTGAATATCGATGTATCGGAATTTAATTTAAAATAACATAATAAATGCAAAAAAAGTAATACAAAAAAGCATTGCAAGTAATAAATAATTGGCTGATTATATTACAGTCAATATCTCTCATTAAAATACAAAACAACAGTTGTATTTGTGTCACAAACACGATCTCATTCAACACGATTCAGTGTATTCAAGAAGCAATTAGTTAGCATTTTTGCGTTGTATTTATTATCTAATTTATAATCTTATTTAACTCATTTAATACAATATAAGTTTAATTTATAATAATATATCAGTATCTTTTCAAACGCTGAACAACAATTCAAGCGAAATAAAATTTATCCCTTGAATTGATAGCATATTTTTTTTAATAAAAAAAACCTTAAACTTTATTGTACACTGTGTATATAAAGATAGTATAAATGGAGTTTAAAAAATAAATACCTATGCGTTATTGTAAAAAAGTGTGTGCATTTAATTAAACTGGTTTAAACTTTATAGCCTTTTATGTGTAAATCATTAGTCGCACAGAAAAAAAAATTCCAGTGTGTATTTATTATTGTTTAAAAAGGATTATCATTTAGATAGTATTGATCGTAAAAAATGTTTGCTTTTTTCTGTTCATTTTGATGTATGGTTGGTATGTGCAAAAAGACTCGAACTTCCTAAGAATTGATACATGCGTTTTCAATTGCGTTAATAAATAAATCTTATTATTATTTTTGTTGAGCTCAATCTAGCTTTAGAATAGCTCGGCGCGCATTCCAGTCGCTTATCTTTCAAACAATATTTCTTTTGTGCCATTTAATTATCTAAACATTCAATGCATTATATGTGTATTATAATTCAATGAAAACCGTATTTCGAGAGAAAAAAGATGTAATAAAACAACACATACACTTTATTCGTTTCATATAATTGCCAAAATAAATTCTTTTTAACTTTATTTTGTTTTTATCTTTATTCATTTAAAAAAAACTTTTTTTAAAAAGAGAGCTTAAAACTTAATATGGGATAGATTTGTGTGTTGCGAAAAAAATTGGAATTATTTAAATATTCATATACCATATATGTTATCAAAATTCGTGTGAAGAAATGGCTGGAAGTCGAGTCCTCTTTGATATTATCGTGAAAATGCAATTAAACTCGATATTGAATTTGCAGCCAAACTTCTAAAATACTCGCCCATAAAAGAATAAGATTAATTTGATGTTTCGGATCTGCATATTTTATTATTATTAGTGCTGAATAATAAATTGTAGCAAATTTAATAAGTTATATAAACTAAATAAAGTGTGGCAACGAATGTGGGCTAAAGGAAGGGTCTTAATAAAATGGTTAAACTATTATTGACACTAAAAACAGTTAACATATTCAAAAACACAATTCAGGATTTACTCTTTACTCTGTACTTTGCTTTATTAAGGCATAGAAAACTTTAATAAGGAAGCTTAAAATATAATAATAATCAAACATTTTCCATTAATGTAACGGTTTTTCTAAATAATGTTTTTAATTAGAATTAGATTGATTTAAAATAGTTTAACATTTAGGAATTACACAAACTTTAATTGCAGTTTGAATTGCTTAACGCTGCCTACACTCCAGTTTACTCCTCTCTAATCCATCCACTCGTTACCCCCTCTCTCCTCTCACACATAAAATTCTACTTAATTTCATCGAAAACCATAAGAAAAAAAAGTTCTTTGGGATGTAACTGATGTAACTGTAACTTTATTTCACTTTAATTATGCGCAAAATAAATAAAATATGTATAAAGTAATTTGTTATTACTTTCATACTCTTTAAAAGTAACTCAAATTTATTCCTGATTTTGTGACACAATATCCGCTTGAGAGAGAGAGAGAGAGAGAGAGGCGAAAAATTAAAATTTTGAAACGGCGCATCATTTCATAATTTGCAATCAAAAATTATTAAGTGTGTCTGAGAATTCTGTTTGATTAGATGATTTATGTGGCACTGTCTGAATACTAATCATTACTGAATATAGTGAAATATAAATGGCACGTTCAGTACTCTAGAATGTGATAAGTGTAATGAGATCGATCTTTTGTTATGTGCAAATCGTTAGCTGCTTATAAAATTGTTTAGTTTAATTTGTTTAGCTCTCACTTTTATTTCGCTAAAGTGCTATTAAATAATTATGCATTTGATGCGAAACAATGATATGTTTTATGCTTCTCTTTTTTTTTACTTTCTTATGTTTCATTGCAGTTTAAAATAATTAGAAGTTGTAAGTTTAAAAACGATAATTAACACACATTTTCTATGGCAGTTAGCAAAGCATTATATTTCTGTGTGTGTGTGTGATCTCCACTAATAAGGAATCAGGCAGTATTAATAGTTGACACAGATTGCCCTCTGTTTTATGCATTGGCACTTTTTTTCCCGATGACAAATACTAATAACTAGTAGTCGAACTCTCTAATATCCAATTAAATCGAAAGATGTTAAATCATTAAATTAATGATATATCATGAACGCTTATTTATTTAGCACAAACAAATTTATAACTGTTTTATATATCAATACAAATTCTGTCATTTGCTGATGATTTTTTGACCGTTGAAGAATACAAATCAATTTTTTTAAAAAAAACTCTGTCAATAAATGCTTACGAAAATAGCGAACTTTTTTACCGCAACAAAAAATATGAGTCTAATTTCGGTAACAAATAAGTAAGACAACAGTTATAATCTAAATTTTGTTTGAAAAAACTCGATTCTCTAATAACTAATGGCCCGATTTGATATAATAATCCTATATATTTTTAACTGGTTTTTATCATAAATTTAAAATCCAAATCTTAATACATATTTACATTTTGCTGGTATCGGCGCAGAATCTAAACTTAAAATTTTATCAGTATATTATAATTAGCATAATATAACTTTTTTTTTGTTACACAGTTTTTATTATTTCCTAATTACCGTATTTTGAAAATATCGTTTTAGATTTAAATTTAGTTAATTAAATAGTTTTTGTCACTCCTCTATATACTTCTTCCTGATGTTGAGCTCTTTTTTGTCTTCATTTCTAAATAAAAATAAACAAATACCAGTAAATAATGCATCGGTCTAACATTAGTTTTGTTAATTTTTATTGTTAGTTTTTTTAAAAAAAACTTTAATTATTTAATTAAACAGAAAAAAGTCATCTGATTTCGCAGCACAGTTTAGCTTTAGTTTGAAATAATCATCAATTATTTTTTTCAAATGAGATTTTGAATCTACATATCGTGATCATAAACACCTTAGAAGTCCTTAGTGTGAGGTCAAACATTTTTAAGTGATCAAAATTCATTGGAATTAAGCCCAAATTTCTACACAATGTAATTGTATTCTCTTATAATTTAATAGACAGTGTTTAATTTGAAATTTT
This sequence comes from Steganacarus magnus, assembly GCA_034698365.1. Classification (NCBI taxonomy): domain Eukaryota; kingdom Metazoa; phylum Arthropoda; class Arachnida; order Sarcoptiformes; family Steganacaridae; genus Steganacarus; species Steganacarus magnus. Next base: position 712 of record JAQIVF010001385.1, on the reverse strand, counting down.
ATGCCCAATAGATAGATCAGTCTGTTTATATCAATTCGGGTGACAATGATGTAGATTAATATCTAGAAGTTAATGTCACAATTTTTCGATTATAGGAAAATAAATAATTCATTAAAACTGAAAATTTTGAGAAACAAGGAAACAAATGTGCGGAAATTAACACATCTACTTGTTTTGATGGTAAACAAGACCTCACTGTGGATAACAATTTCTTAAATGGTTTCAAAAACTAATTCGCAAAAAACCAATAAATTAATAATCTAATATAATGCTAGTACTATGTTTGCGTAGATTATTTTGAAATGTATTTTCTTCATATAAGGTTACATGTTATCGTTATTTCCAAACTGAATTTAACATTGATTTTTGAATAAATTATTAATAAATCAAAAAAGATCGCATATACTTGTTTTTTCAATGACTTAGAATAAACAATTCTGATTTAATATAAATTTTTAACTAAGTTTAGAAATATTCATAAATCAATACTTCAAACAACTAATCAAAAAAATTCAAAAAATGTGCATAAATTTTTTCAAGTTTTCCCAAAATATTTATCTAGAGTAGTGAGTCAATCATGCATATGTTATCATATTTGAAGTGAAACTTCTTGAACGATTATTTAATATTTTCAAATTTTTGTTTTGAGATCTTTTTATAGAGCAATGCTATAAGAGATTTGTATTAAATTTTAAATTTAAAACATATTTTT
>JAQIVF010001384.1:0-14316 GCA_034698365.1 Steganacarus magnus | reverse complement strand
CTTTTATTTACAGTAATGTACGGATGGAATAGTTATTTATAAAATAGGGTCTCTCTTTCTCTTTCTCTCTCTCTCTCCTATCCCTCTGCTGTTGTTACTCATTGTGCGAAATTGGTTCGCTATATCAGGAAATGAATCCATTATCTGATAACAGTGAAGTTGCGCTTCAATTTTGACGCACACAATGAATAAGAGGGCAATATATCGCTTAATCGCAGCGAATCTGCAATTATATCACAGAGTTTTTCGATATTTTTGCGTCGCATTAGCTAATGAACGGTATAAACGGAACTAATCATTCCGCCATAAAATTCTAGTGGTATTCAATTCTAAACTAATATTATCTTTGCTTTTTTTCTTCTTAATTAAATTCCTTCTCTATCTCTTAAGCTTATAAGATTTTTGTGAAGCAAAACTTTCATTTGCTGTTGTTGTTGTTGTTATTGTTGCTGTTGCACACAGAACTAAGCGAGAACAGTATTTTCTGATTAAAAGCTCTGCCTCTCAACTATGAAAAGTGTTTCACGAACCAAAGCGAAAATGTTATTAAATATTTTCTGAACAAAATAGCACTAATTAGCAGAAAAAAAAGTTTAACTTCTGCCTGATTTCCACTTAAAAATAGCTCTTTCTTTATCTGCGAATAGATTTTTTAACGAACTTCTTTGACTTATTTTTAAATTATACATTTAAATGAATTATTGTAATATATTTGTTAAAAAAATTGTCGAGTAATCTTCGGGCTGCGAGACTCCAGCTGTCATGTCAATCAACACGAACATAATTGATATACATTCACATTCATACAAGTTTTGTTGCGCATTACATTCGCTTTATTGGCGAATGGCTGTCTCTATGTGTGTGTGCAGTGTTTAGTGCTGTTTGGTGCGAATACGACTTATTGAGCGAATTTTCTATGCACTGAAAAGCAGCAAAAACAAAACTCTTCGCACCAACAAAAATTTAAATATTACAATACGTGTACTGAAAACTGAATGAGAGATTTTTTATTTCTCTCTCTCGTTGTTTGGTCGCTATCATTGCGATTTGATTTGAAAAGCCCCCTTAAAAAAGTGATGGTCGAAAACAGAGTGACTAATGTATATAATGCTTATTTATTCCCATACTATTTATTCCCACTGTTTAATATTCAATTGACTCTCTAAGCAGAACACAGTATATACACAAAAAAAGTAAAGCAAACGTTGAAATTGTGTGTGAAATCAATTGAATGGGAACTGAATTGTAGCTCTCATTTGAGACTTATTTGAGCTAAAAACTTCTTTTTTTTATTTATTATTTTTAATCGTTTATTCCATTGTTCGGTGTTTTAGTGGCGGTACTCCAGAGTGAACGCAGCGTTTTTGCGCGTACATTGTCCTTACAGTTCAAATACTATGAATCATAAACGGAGCATATTTTTATGGAAATCATTTTTTATGGAAAAAAACGAGAATAAACTATTCTCTCTGTAATTCTTGCAGCATAGCTTCTCTCTCTCGTTGTACCTTATTTAATGTTGCCGTGTGTTGTTTGTGTTAACGAATAATAAAATTATTTGTAACGTCTATCATTTGCGGGTAATTTTATACGTTTTTTGCTCTCTGCTCTATTGGGACGACGAAGAAAATATTTAAAAAGATAAAAAAAGTTTAATGTTACGTTGAAATGTCATTCTTGTTTCTTCTCTCTCTTTTTTGGTAGAAAAATATTTGGTTTTTTTCGGTGTTTTCTAGTACTAAATCCTATTATGACTCGAAATTACCAGACTATCCCACTCCCTAATTCTCTGCATAAATTTGTCATCGCATCGCCGCTACATTTATATATTATATATTGATCACATCAACGTTTGTGGCGAATCCAATTAAAATACTTTATATGTTAACAACGCACAAAAAATGTTACATGTGTGTGTGTGTGTGTGTATGTGTGTATGTGTGCGTGTAATAGACAGAGGAATATATAAAAATAGCGAAAAAAAGTGAATAGTGTCTGTTTTGAGAGCTCACTCCCAAAAAAACCAAAAAAAAACTTTTTGGCTCTCATCGGATGTGGCGTAACATTAAAGAAATGGCACATTTAATTTTAGGTGTTGCGTGTTGTTTATCGATGCTAATGACATCTTTTCTGTTCATCTCTCCTACTTTTTTTTCTGTTTGGAAAAGAATAGTAACCTCACGCCCACATCTATACTCGGAGACTGGTAACTGTATCATTGAGGGTTGATGCTCTTAGATGTGTTCTCGTAGTAGTAGTTATTTGATGCACACACAATAATAGAACAGATATATAGATTTGCTTCAACGCCTAAATGCTTGCATAACAGACTAGCATCGCACTACTCAAAGCAAAAGTTTTTTTTTCATTTTTTAAAGACCACCACCAAAAAATCTTTTGAAGATCCTTCAACTCCCAGCAGAATGCGATTCTCGTAAACAGGTTGACGGAATCGCCCCGAGACCCAATTTGTAATCCGCAAACTGCAGCGGACACGTGCATTGCCCTATTAGAATACAATTTAGCAGCTAATGATGAAGAAGCTGCTGCAGCAGCGGACAAATATGTGATATGTCTAACAAAAAAAGTTTACCAGTTTAGTATAACGTTCGGTGTGTGTGTGTTTTATCTCTAAGTTGTTAGTTAATCAATCAAATGGTTTTGGTCGCTACACTAAACATCTTACCCAACCTCTAAGCTCATCTACCAAATCGGCTTATTTGACCGATAATCGCAAAATTGTGTGCACATTTCCATTGATTAGCGCTTTGTTGCTAATATTATTATAGCGTATTATTTATATATTACTTAAAGATTATTATTATTACCATTACTCAGAAGTAGCAGTAATAACGAAATGCATAATGAAGAATGTTTTGTCTATTACGCACATTATGTATTGAAGCTAATATATGAGGCGTGACTTTTCCCCCTTTTTATAATGCATTTCTCAATTAATTTTTTATTTCCTGCTACTTTTCACCACTTGAATGAACAAAAGTTAAGCCGACCCTCTTTTTTTGCTTTCGATTAGATTGGCATAAACAGGCATTCACTGGCATATATCGCTTAATTTTACGATACTTTATTTTCTTTAATACTGTATATTGAAATCTTTCTCTCAGTGCTTTACTCTCCTCCTCTTATCTGATTCATCATCTGTTGAAACTATGCTCACAATGTTTGATTCGTTTGCTTATGTTAATAGGGTATTGCAAGCTCCCGGTGGTAATTCTAGCAATATATTTGGCGTCACTAATGGCAGTAATGGTGTCACAATAATGAGCGAAGTTGATTCACCCAAAACAGTGGAGAGCAGCGATGCCGGAACACTCTCTCCGCCATCAACGCCATCCACTCCTTCCGCGCCAATCAATGGTTTGAGCATAACCAACGGCAATGGCGTGAAGAGCATCATAAACGAGACACCAGTTAACATCGCTAACGGCACAAATGGAACCGCAGGTGCAAATGGTGAGAACGGTGCCAATGGCTCTACTAATGGTCACTGTGGAGCTGTCACCGACACCGAATCTATTTGCAGCCCTCCCAGCTCTGCGTCCTCCAGTCGTAGGGGAAGCAGACAGGAAGACACGAAAAACAGATTATTCGGACCAGAGTTGGAGTCTCCGCGTCGAAGAGTTGTTGACCGAATGAAGTCGAACATATTTTCGGAACAGGAAGGAGGAGGAACTGGTATTGTTCGATCTGCATCTGTCAAGCGATATGATTATGGTAAACCAATGGTTTAATTGTTGCTATTTTAGATAATGATTGTGTCTTAAAGAAAAATGTTTAGTGTAATAGCGATGAACATAACATGCAATACATGGTACGCTTGTATCTTAACTGCCATTGTGTTGTATTGAGCACTTCCTGTCATAATATGTACGCTTTATATCTTAGCCTAAATGATTTGTGCCTCATGTCGGGTCACATCATTCATATGTCTATTATTTAGGGAATGATTTCTTGAGCTCTTTCTCTCTTTCTCTCTCCCACTCTCTATCTCTCCCTATCCCGTCAAAGATATCTATCTTCTCCAATATTTAGTGTTCTTCCTCTGATGGAATCCCATGATTCATCACATCATATGTTTTTTTAAAAAAACTTATTTGGGTTTCTTATTCTGGCAGTTATTCGCCGCAATCCAATTACTGGAGAAGTTTACGACGAACCAAAACTGAACGGATGTAATGGCAACGGCACTATTCATGGGAATAGCAATGGAGTCTCCAGTGAGTATAAATGATTATAATTAGCATTTTTTAAATTGAGACACCCATTCATTTGATGAAATACCTGACTACTACTCTCACTCGACTGACGAGAGAACAACAACTGCTAATATTATTAAATACATATAAGGCTAAAATGTTTCGTATATTATATGACAGTTATTATTAGTTTCACATAATAATGACGCTATGAAATGGCGTTAAGAGTTATTTTTGTTTCGCTCTGTTAAATTCCACACCATTGCCTTTTATTTTTCTTTTGCCCGTAACATAGAATATCTCACATTTGCTTTTCAAAAAGTCTTTTGTTTCGTTTCTTCTTCTTTTTTTTCTGTCGCTCAGCCAGACTTTGCTGCTTCTGCTTATTTTTGCGAAGTTTTTTTCCGCTTTGCTTTACTCGCAATCAGTTTTCTATGATATATTCTCTATTCGTTAGTGACTGATGTGAAAATGTTTTCTCACTTGTGCTTTATATAAATATACTCTGCTATTCACAGTATATAATAGTAATGTTGAGTTGAGTGTGACATAATTACTTCACTGATCCATCATTGAAATGGTTGTAAAAGAAGGAATCACGCATTATAGACATGCCTCTATTGTCTCTATTGCAAGGTTAGGCCCCCTTCTCTTACCCCTAAATTATATTTTGCTTCACTTTTAATTTGCTGCCACAACTAACAACAATTGCTATTAACAATCTATTCCCTCTCTGTCTAGTGTTATTTAATGGTATTTCTTTAATTGTATTTAAATTTACTCTTAATACTATTTTAGATTCAGGTTCGGCATCGCTTCCAACAACTCCTGCTCGCATTCGTCAACCGCCAGGTAAAACATACATTAACCTCTGATTAATTTAATTATCCAGTTTGATATCTACCTGAGTGTGTCGAAACGCTGTGTCGTTTGATAATTGAGATTTTTTTGATTAACCAGTGAATAATTACTTTATTTTTTTTCAAAAAAGAATACCATGTTTTTTTCAAATTAAACAAGAGAACTACTAATGTCTAGGCGAAAAAACTCCTGTAAAACACCAGTTTTAGTTCTAATTGCGGGCACAAACTTAATTTTTTTCCTCTTTGTGTCTGACTTTGTTGCCAAAGATTACTTTTGGAAATTAAATGGGAAAACACAGAAATAAAAAGAGGCACAAGAACTCTTAAATAGACATGGTTAACAAAATAACAATTATAGTTTTTACCCTAACATTGTTATTATTATCTTCAAATTACTTTTTAATGCCATTGAATGCCTTGACGTGATTTTGATAACAAAAAAAATATATAGTGAGCTTACATGTTATTAATACAATTAAAATAAAATTAGCAAAATTTAAGCCTCACTCCACTTGTCGACAAATGTGTGCGAAGATTCTTAATATTTTCTTCATATGAATGATAAGGCAAATGTTTCCATTCATTTCTGACTTATTAAACACAAGAAAAAAGTTTAGAAATTCTTCAAGTGTGCAGTGCCTGTCAGAGAAATGATTAATTGCTGTCTTAAAATAATAATAAGTTTTACTGTATATGGCTTTCTGTAAAGTAATCTCTCGTATTATGTTTAATGTCTGTAAAACAAAAAATAATTCAAAGCAAAAATTATTGATGACAATAAGTTTTTGAAGAAATGTATTTTTCGTATGGAAAAATGTCCTCTCATTCTTCTCTCATGACCTTCGCATTTGCATTAAACTAATATATTGTATCATTATAGTGTACTTAAAAAATTTTAGCTCGCCGTGAGTTTGCGAGAGTCGAGCTGTTCTGAGATTTTACCCGTCAGTCAATCTGTATGCTATACATTCACTCGCATTTATTTTCAAATTATAATTTTACACAAACATTATGTAATAACAATCGGGACAATAACGGGAACTAAATTGGTCTGTTTTCGTTTCGACATTAACGAATTACCTTTAATTCCTACTTCTATTTGAATGTTAGCTTTTTTTTGTTTTTTGGTTTTCTTTCATTACATTATTATTAATTCACAATATATATTAACCTTGCAGGTGGAAAGTCGTCCGGAATATTTTAACTCGATTTAGAAACGTGAGGACCAACAACAACACTACGCAAATACCAACCAACACAACACAAGTAAAAAAATTAAATATTGCAAAACTATGTCGTTTTTATTATATTATTACTATTATATTATTATTATATTCCAAAAAAACGCTTTTTAAATATAATACAATTTTTATTCGTTTTTACCACATTTCGACACCAATTTTTTTTCTATAAATGTAATTATGTAATGCAATAATTGCCTTATTTTTTAAAAAAGGACAATAGTTTTTAAAAAGCGAGAAAAAAAACAATTTTTATTATATTATAATAATTATTATTATATTCGTCGTCCGATTTTCTAAATGTAATTTGTGAAAAGAAACTTTTTTTAGATGAATTATACCGAAAGAATTTTTTTATATAACGATTTATTATTATTCTTATTATTATTATTATATTCGGAATTTTTTATTACAAAGTGCCGTTTTTTTAATGTAATTGGCATTAGATTTTTTCACGAGTTGTGTTTGAAGTGCTTTTATATTTTTCAACAGACAAAAAAAATTCGATAAAAAAATTGCCAGAATAATTGTAATTGTAATTTTTTCTCTATATATTTTATTATAATCAAAAAAAATATTCTAGTAATATTTGCTGAATTTTTTTTCCTGTGCTCTTTGATTTGATGTAATGTATGTTTTTTAGCCTTGAGCTCCATTTTTTTCTACATAATTAGCGCAAATTGCATTAATGGTGATATATTTTTCTAAATAGCATTTATTTCTCTCTTGTGTTTCTGTTTTTTCTATAATATACATCAGCGACAACAACAACAAACACATAAAATAAAATATTCTTATCTATTATTATACTACTGTAGTAGTTTTAATGCTTTTTTATTGCGCTGCAATTGATTTTTTTTCCCCAATAATCTCTTAATATTATTATCGATAATATTATTAATACGAATACAATAAAAATATTTGAATTGAAATTTGTATGTAAACGTAAAAATCTTCAATTTTGTAGTTCCTATCACACACAACAACAGCAACAACACAACACACACACACACAAACATTTTATATATGAAAAAAAGTAATGTTTTGTAATCTTGTGGGAAGTTTTTCTATACATAAGAAAATAGATATTATATACAGTAATATAAGAAAATAATTAATTAAAAATATATTAATATTATATTATAGAAATATTTCCATTTATATATGCATTTTTCTATGAAAAAAATTGCTTTTAATCTGTAACTCTGTTTGCGAATTACTATTATTATTTAATGAAATTAATTAATTAAATGTAAAGATATACAAAGTAAAAAAAAAATATTATATTAGAGTGTCTTACGAACAAAAAAATATAGATTGTAATATGTTATGTAAATGTGTATTTTTTCTTTTCAAATTTTTTTAAAAGTCTCCTCTCTTTCCGACTTTTATTTTATTCATTCACGCTTTAGTTCTCTCTTCTCATCTTTTTTAATGTACTAATTATTATTATTTTTAACTTATTGGAGAAAAATACTGCATAAAATTATGTAAGCCTTTTGAAGGATTAAAATTGCAGGTAAAAGTAACTCTTCTTAATGTGTTTCATGTCACGAATGCCACTTATTTTCTATTTATTAGCGATTTTATAAATACTAGAGTAAAAAAAAACTTTATTATACAATCACATAATATTGCTGTCAAAACTAAGAAAAATTAATCGCTTTGATGTTCTTTGATTGGGTGTATAACCATTTATTAGAGTATGTGAATCTTTTATATAATAAAAAGTGTAAAATTTTTTTTGAAAGAAAAATAACGTTTGTGATTATATATATTATTATGGTTCTTATAATAGTAATATAACTTTAAGTGTTCTCTCGGAAGAGCTTTGCTTACACTGCAGACTCATGCAGACTAATGGTGTAAAAAGTTTTTAATACTCTTTTTTCGGGAGAAAAAAAACGTAATACCTGGCGAACAATGCGTGAATTGAAGACTATTATAAGTAATTTCTTTTTGTTATTAAATATACATAAATTATAATTTGCGATGTGTTCACATCTTATAGCTTATGTGTGCATTGAATGCGTTGTGCGTTTCCAGTCATTATGCAAGGTTTGCGGCAATTATAGCAATAGTTGCAGATTTTACTTCCTAAACTCGAAGCGCTCGCAAAGCAGCGCTTAAAAGTCTAGTTCTTCAGCGTTCAATTGTGTTAAATATAGAGAGCACACACACACAACACACACAAGAGAATTCTTCTCTATCGCACAAATCTTCCGGCAACACTTTGATCGATTTACTTCTTTAGCTTATTTGGCTTCGCAGCAAAAGTTTAGCATATTTAGAGATTTGTTTCAGCGGACCGATACTAATCGAAAATATAATGCTAATATGTAGTGAATTGTCTGTCTGTCTGTGTCTGTGAGAGAGCCAACTAATTCAGTAAAAAAAAATAGTTTTCCTATTTATAACAATGCATATCGAACTTCAGTATATGCACGAATCGCAAATCAATTCAAGCAAACATTTTTTGAAGGCCTATTTATTACCACTAAAATTCTCGAAAAAATTGTTATTGCTTTTGAATTCAATTCCAGGAAAAAATTTCTCTATTCCTGAATGTCTTTTTTTTCAAAGAAATTTGGAGAATAAAACATTTTTATTAAATTTTTTGATGGAATAAAATATTATGATGCATCAAAAAATAATATTAAATATATGTTGGAACGAGTCCTGAATTTTTAAAATTCATGTTAAAACTCTTTTTATGCGTTTAGCCATTAACGTTGATTAAATTTAAATGCAAAATTTAATATACTGTAGTATTTATTCCCAAAATAAAACTTGAAAGCATTTTAAAATGTTTCCTTCCTGAGTTTTTAAAACGATTTTTCGTTATTTTTTCAATTTATTGACTTTTACACTTAAGACCTGAAAACACTAACAAACAAAAACCTGCCACTAATTATCTTATTTTCTAATTGCGCCGAAGTTTGCTCGCAACAAATTAAAACTTTGATGTAACATCTGGCATATATAACGAAGAAATTTGACAGACGTTAATGTGTGTGAGATATCGATGAAATTTATAGCTGTAATAAGCAGTACCGAAAATATCATAATCATTGCGTGACTAAAGATATATATATTTTTCCAAGAAAGAGATACCACACAGGAATATCGTTTCAATAAATATCGCGTATTATTAATAACTAAGTAAAAACATAAATTTAAGTGCGTTTACTCTAACTTAACACCGATCGCAGGAGTGTTCCAAGTGTTTCAAAGTTCACGTGCTTATAACCAGTAAATTTTATATTTGTTACATTATGATGATAGTTCAGTTTTGGGAATAAAAGCCGCTTAAATTAACTATTATATTATCAACAAAAAAGCAGTTTAATTTTCAAAGTCGTGAAATTGCATTTTGCTATTGTACTGTAATATGCAATCGTAAGTGCAGGTTATCAACAACGAATTAATTAGTTTATAGGATAATTAATTATTTTTTTCTTCAAACAGTATAATTATTATGTCATAACGTCAAGGACAGGTAAATATGGTATAAAATTGTCTTTTGTATTAAAAACTAACACGTCTTTCACGAAAGTGTATCAGCAATTACTGGCAACAAAAGATATTTTGAAAATTGTTTTAGTTTTTCTTTTCCATGCAAATAATATCAAGGAAAAGCGTTATTGATATGTTAATGAAGAGGTGTTTCAGAATTAATTACTGCCGTTTATAATTCTAAGCAATTTTAAAAATGCAATTATAAAAGTGCTTTGAATATATACGACAGTTAATTACTTGGATAATAGACGCTATTTTATTTAAATTTACTGCTATTAATAAACTAAATAAACGGTTATATACGTAAGGGTTGTGCAAATATTAAGCAATTATTGAGCGCAAACACACACAGAAACACTTTAAAACACACACAGTTTTTGAAACGCATAGAAAACAACAAAAAAATTGTTTTTTAATGATACGCTGCAACGATGAAAGTAAATTATAATTAACATTCAAAGAAAAAAGAAATATGGAAAGTTAATACGGATTTTGAAACAATTGGCACACAAACACAACAAACACGCCACTAATTTCAGAATAATTTTTTTTTTCGCTGAACACACGCTGTCTGAGCAAATAATTCCGTAATTTTAGCTTTTATTTATGTCATGCGTCTGATATAATTGAATAATAGCTAACAGTACAAGACTACAAGAATTGGTGTTAAAACAATTATTTTAACATTAATCATCATAGAAAAACAACATATCAAAAAAAACGCGAATACTGTAACTTATAACTTAGTTCTGCAGTAACACTTAAAATATATCTTTATTTTTTTTATATATTTATTGCGTACACCTTTTTTGTGGAGTAAACTATAAATAAATATAATTCAATAATAATCATATAATGGGGAAAAAAATATAAAACGTTAACAGTGATAAAAAATAAATAGAACTTTTTATCTGTAAAAATTCACATAAAAATGTATGAGAGTTTAAAAATAGATTACCGTATATATTCTATAAATATAATAATATGCCAAAATGAAAAATGGGTTAATAATAGGTTTGCTTTATTTATACACACTCTTAAAAAAATTATTAAATAAACATTTTACGATAATAAAACAAATAAAGAGACAAATCATATCAGTTTTGTGAAATGAAATGCTATGCTCTTCTATTATTTTTTCTCTTCTCGTCGTCCACTCTATTTAATTCGGTGTGCGTTACTGACGACTCCGCGTCTCTTTTTTTGCACAAATCGACTAACTGTACAATTAAACATTCAAACAGTTATTAAAATTTATTAAAAAAAAGGATTTATAATACTTAATTAAAAATGAAAACAATTACCATATCTAACTCTTTTTTAAGCAACAGATTGGCGTTCTCTCGCTTCACCACCAGGTCTTCCAAATACTGATACCTCAACTTCTTCCTCGCGCGACACTCGCGAGCGCTCTGTCGACTGCGCTCGAGCTTCGCTTTGATGTCCACTTTATTGCCGAGTCGTCTCGTTTTACGTCCTCTTCTCATCTGGAATTTGGTGTTCGTGTATCGCATACTACTGTTGTTATTAATACTACTATTTAGATCATTGCTATTATCGTTGTTCTGATTGAGCGAATCCACCGATGGTTTGATGTCTTCGCAAATTTCATCAATCGTTTCTTGTTTTATCACTATATTGTTATCGGTTTGCATTTTAGACAATATTCTGTTAAATAAATCTTGAGTTAAAATTTCGATTTATGATTAAAAATGTAAATAAAATGAAATGCGGTATTCGTTTGCGTTACAAAATCAATTGCGTCACAAATAAACAATAAAAACAGTCACATATGTATGCAATACAATGCGATCGCAGTTGTATTTAGTGCGTCATATGTTTTGTGTTTATTTACTGATAAACTGATTAAAACCATTACCTCATAATTAAACCTTTTTAAATGTAATAAGATATGTATTATACGTATCCTATACTGTGTGTAAAAAGTACCAAACATAAGAGGCAAATATAGCTGTTTTTGAAATCACTCGTTAAAATCGTGTATAAATATCGTTTAATTTTGAATTTCGATTACAGATAACCCGTGCAACAAAACGCAATCTTATCAAATCATTTAAGATCCAATTTATAAGTGCCAACAATTTACCACAACTTACAACAAATAAGTAATATCATTAAACTTGTTTGGCGTTAATGACATATCAAATTTCAATTTAGAAATGGCGTTAAGAGTAGTGGCAATGAATGCATGCAGAACTGCGTTACAGAGGATCGCAATGAATTGCACCGCGAAATCAAATATCGGCTCACGAGTGCTCATATCGACAGATGTGAGAGAGAAGATCGACAAAATGGTGAGCAGTAACAAAGTGGTGGTGTTTATGAAGGGAGATCCAGAAGCGCCGCGTTGTGGCTTCAGTAACGCTGTCGTCCAAGTGAGGCACTATTATTAATCGATGATAATTACAATTATTGTAATTTGGTTTCAATAAATGTGATTTGACAGGTGTTTCGTATGCACGGCGTTGAGTACGACGCGCACGACGTTCTCTCCAATGAGACGCTGCGAAAGGCTATCAAGGATTACACGTGTTGGCCAACAATACCGCAAATTTTTATAAATGGCGAGTTTGTGGGCGGATGTGATATATTGCTGGAAAAACACCAGAACGGAGAGCTTATCGAGGACTTGAAAAAAATTGGAATCAAATCCGCGTTAATCGATAAAGAGAAAGATTTATCGGCGGATGAAAAATGAATGCGCACTTCATGAGTAAATTACCACATAATCATGATATTATTAATTATTATTATTTATGATATTACCGTATAACTTGTGTAGAAATATGTGAATTTTAGATAAAAAACTAAACTATATTTTTGTTGCATTTAATTGTAATTTACAGTGTAGTACGATATTATAAAATTATTTGCCAGTATTGGGCGCAGCATACAATCGAATTGAAGGAAATTCCGTATAGACATACCTAACAAAATGTTTTAAATAAAAATTCATTAGTTTTAAATAAGTTTTTAAAATAAGTGATATTAAACTTAACTATTGTTTAATATTGATTTTTATTAAAGTTGTTTAGGTTCAGTTTAACCGCTGTTTAAACCGACAACTTTGTCAATTGAGCGCTTTCTGTTTGACAAAATTTGAATGTCATAAAACAGGCAAAAAATGGTATAAATTTTTTTATTTTTCATTTTTTATCGTTTTAAATTATTTTTCAAAGAGTAAATCAATTTATTTTAAAAACCTTATATGCTTGTAAATGGTTAAAAGTATTCTAAAAGATCAATATAGTATGAAAATGAGTTAATTTTGGATATTTCAAGAATTTTAAACAATAATTTATTAACTGGCGGTTTGGCGGTTAAAATCGCAAAACATGGTTCGGTTTTTCAAAGATTTTGAGAGGTTCGGTTCGGTTCGGTATGTCATCTTTCAAACTGTCAACAACTTTAATATTCATGACAAGTTTCTCAACTCTTACTAAATTGTACGAGTAATGATTAATGCTGTAATGAAAAAAATATATTAAAGTGATTTGCGATTGAGTGCTGAACAGTATTCTCATTTTACTGTATAAGCGAATACCAATTGATGGTACAGACACTACTAAATTATCATCTGATCTGTATTGTGTTTGTTATACTTTGCATGTCTCTGCTGTGTATGTCTATACTCTATATGCCAGCGATATAATTAGTTTTAATGTAACACTCTTTATCTGTTGTATAATATTCTAATAACTGATAAACGAACAAAACGCTTCACAAGCTTATGAGTGGTATATATTACTTGCATATTGTTTGAGATTCTTGGATCTCAACAACTTTATAAGTTTTTGACACGGATTTTGCTGTTCAGGTGTCAGCTCTAAGAGACTTTCGGTTGTTTTCAGTGTTGCAACGGTTGTTATAATTAAGTTTAAGGAAGTTATTGTTATAGTTTTTCTGATTTTATTTGTCGCGTTATATACAGACTGTGTATTAGACTACAGAGATGTATCGTAGACTAGAGAAAATTATTAAACTAAATATTCTAACAGCAGATGTCGCCATCAAAACTTCACTTTAACTCACTCTAGGCTTCGGATATTTTGTTAAAACAAGTTAAGGATTTTTGTTGTTATTTTGTTAGGAAAAAACAATTTTTTTGTTATACAAAAACTCAAAATTATTGCTATAAATTTTATAAATTAATAACTAGAGATCGGAATTCAGAGACAAAATTTTTGACAAATTGGAGACACAAACGGAGACACAATTTTTTAAAAAAGGAGACAAAATAGGAGACATTTTCGGAGACATTTTTATTTAAATTGTTATTGATTCTTGATTTTGATGTTTAAGAAATGAATTAAATTGAATAATTATGTACATTATTAATGTTTTTTGATTCAATCGGTGTCATCTATCGGTTAATAAGTTTTTATATAGTGAAAATGAGCGCTCAACATCTACAGAAACAAGTGAAGTGTACCGAATTTTCAATTTAGCAGTAGG
>JAQIVF010001383.1:0-14324 GCA_034698365.1 Steganacarus magnus | reverse complement strand
ATAACGCACACAAAACCAATGAAAACACAGCGCGAACCGCACCCTAAAAGAGCGCGTATTTTTAATTTCGCAAAATACAAGCGAAGACACGTCGCAATCAAATTGCTTTATTTGGGATGGAATTATAAGGGATTTGTTACGCAAGAGGACACGACCAGCACTATTGAGAATGCGTTGTTTGAGGCGCTGATCAAAACTCGATTAATCAGTAGCAGAGAAGAGAGCAATTATCACCGCTGCGGTCGTACAGATAAGGGTGTTTCAGCTTTTTCTCAGGTCATTTCGCTGGATCTGAGAACTAATTTGATTTCTGGTAAAGGAGTGATAACACCGGCTGATTATGAGCCAACAGATAATGGTTTGCCACCAGTTAACGACGAAGCGAATGAAATCAATTATATTTCAATTTTGAATGGCGTTTTACCGCCAGAAATACGTGTGATTTGTTGGTCACCGGTTGACACTAGTTTTAGTTCGAGATTTGATTGCAAATCACGAACATATAAGTATTTATTTCCGATCGCATCACTAAATGTGGAACGAATACGTGTGGCGTGTGATCATCTGTGCGGTGAACACGATTTCAGAAATTTCTGCAAAATGGATGTGAATAATGGTGTTATTAATTACAAACGAAAGATATTAAGTGTGGATTTGAGGACTATTAATGATGACAACTGCGTTAACAATGATGGCTATTGTGTGTGCGAATTGACAATCACTGGACAGGCATTTCTGTGGCATCAGATTCGATGCATTGTTGCCGTTTTATTTCTGATTGGTTGTGGCGATGAAGAACCAGATATCATTAAAAAGTTATTAGATATCACACAAAACCCATTAAAGCCTCAATACTGTATGGCTGTTGACTTTCCGTTAGTTTTATTTGACTGTCAATACAATGATTGTGATGTTAAACAATGGATATATGATACCAAAGCATTATACGATTTAATTAGACATTTGCAAGGTTTATGGACTCGAGAAGCAGTAAAAGCTCATATGATTAAATTAATGCTCAATAATTTAACGCATGAACTCAAATCTCGGTGCAATCAAAGCGATAGCGATGGTGTGGCGTACAACCTATTGTGTCAAACAGATGTGTTAAATATGGGCGTTAAGTCCAAAGTCTATAAATCACTATTAGAACGACCATTTTGTGGTTAGTTTTTTCGAATTCATTGAGTAATTTGTTTTTTAATGTATTATTTTTTTTATTGTTCTCACAGATAGCTTAGAACAAAGGTTATCGAAAGTAAACAAGAAGAAAAAATTATAAGTTTGAGTTATAAGTCCAAACTCTATTGCATTTTCGTAAGCGATAAATCAAGTGTACCGTAAATGAATCAATATATGAGTGCATGAAGATATACTTGGAAGCGATAGTTTGGTTAAATTATCAAAATAATATAAGGTTTTAACGTGTGTTGATTCTTAAAATCATGAATTTAATAATAAACCTTATCGTACGGATTGCATGTACAATACAAATCACATTTTGTTCGTTTTTAAAAATAAATTACCAGTTTTATTAAAATTATTAATTATTCTATTTTGGTAAAACTCTGAATTTACGTGATTCAAAGATATTTTTAACTTCTCATTTAATTCTTATAATCATAATGTTGATAACGACTTGTCGCATCGATTTTAGTAATAATTAATTTTATAAAACACTTATACTTGTAATTCTATGCTTAGCACCGAATGCCGGTTCAAAGCTTTGTTTATATTTAATTTAACACTACTGTTTATAATAATTCCAAATCTCTTTCAAAGTAAATTTTAATCATATATATTTAATAATTTTATAACTTAGAAAGTGTTTAACGCTTAAGTGAACAAATATCGCTCTGAACATTAAGTTAACTCTTCGAATCTTTGTTAAATAAAAAAATTTCTCTTAACTTGTCGACGATTTCTTGCTCAATAATTTTTATATTTTCATTTATGACGCAACCGCTAACTAAAATTATTACTTTAGCGTTATTAAGTTAAAATACTGAGTTTGCGTCGATGTGTGACTGAAAGGCAAGTGTGCACCGAAAATGAGAAAAATATCAATGCGTTAACAGTAGCGTTCGAGTGTCACTATCATCTCATGCAGAAATAAAGATTAGTCCTCAGAGCGAGAGTCAAAGAGAAAATACGATTGGATCGGAAATTTTTTTACCCATTCTATGTCTAATAGACCTTAAAAATTCAATAAGTATCCGCTAATAGCTTGTGTGTATTCTTTAAAAAAACGAGAGTAAAAAAAAAACATTTCTTTATGTATTGGTTTGGCATCGAAACAGTGAAATTCGAGAACAAAAAATGTGGTAATATCACTGTATTACCAGTTACTGTAACAGGTCTGACCAGCATTATCTTTCTGTTTTCTTCTACTTTATAAACTATTTCTATAAAATATAAACTATTTATATTTTATTCATAAGAAATGTCTGTCTTATGTGTTTTGCAATTTTTGGAAAATTTGTTGGCAAAGGTAATAAAGCTTAGACAGAAACACTTTAATACTAATAAAGTTAATCGCAGTTGTGAGTCACTTATTTTAACTTAATTTTATGTTATTTTTCTATATGCAGACATTTATTCTTTTTAGTAATTAAAGTTAATTATTTATAGGCGTTGAGTTTTTTATTAATTTTAATTCTTTTAATAAAACTGTTTAGCGATAATCTTTTGCGCTCATTTTAAAATGAGTTATAAAACATTTTTGAGGAATAGTTCTTTCCTTATCATCAATTCTTTTGCATTAATATCATTAGGGAATGGAGAAAATGAGATACTTTTTTTTTCTCCGCCGGCTTTTGAAACATGCTATAGAAATTTTGAAAAGAACTTTATAATCGAAACTAACATATTTTAAGGATATAAGTTTTAATGTTCTCTATAATGATTTAGAAAAATATTTTTTTAGTTTAGTAATGCAGTCTTAAGTGTTCAGAGGTCTCAATAACGTATCATCAAAACGACAAAGTTCTGGAGCTGTGTGTTAATAATGGAGTCTCTCTTTATAAATATATTTCATTTAATGACATATTCCTATAATATATATATTTTAATATCACAGGCTAAAAGTAAATAAAGCATTGCTACATTTTCACCGAAAACGATGAATAAACGCTTGTTTTTCATTCTTTATTTTGTCATTAATAGGAGAGTCCGTCTTATTCAGGAAAATCCCTTTACTTTTTGGACAGAGTTATAACTTAAATAATAGATTATGTGCACGAATCACACTAAAATCAAGCATTTTAATACTCATTTGTTGTTCCTGAAAATCCTAATTTAGCTAAAGTTTATCTACAGTACGTATAAAATAAAGGATTATATTTCCTAATTACTTTTGTTTTCTTTTTTTTAAAATGTTAATTAAAATGACAAAACACGGTAAATTTCTGCTTTCTAAATGATAAGTAATGATAAAGATTTTGTTGGATGAAAAAACATTTTTAATTATAAGGGTATTCACGGTAATCATTAAAATATTGAAAAATATTCGATCAATAACTCGTAAGTACAATAATTATATATAGTTTGATTCGAGAAAAAAAAAATATTTTCCTGAATAATTCTGAATTTATAATTATTTTCCTCTTTCCTGAATTTATCAGGTTTTTAGTGCTGATTTCGGAGACTTTAGTTATAAGTGTTACTTTTTTTTGGTTGGAATTTTTTTTTGATGTTACTATATTTTATTCATATTTTATTTATTGTTATTCTGTTTATTTGGTCACGAAACCTCCTCGAAAATTATACTCAGAAATGGGCATTTGCTGTGATCTGTATTATTAATTCTGTCATTTTGGTTATGAAAAGTTTCGTCTTCTTATTTTTTTTATTATGAACATGTTTAATAGCCCTCCAAAAAATATATTATCACTCGTAAACTGCGATATTTAAAGAGCTCACGACAAAGGAATGCATTAAAATCCTTCTGCGAGTTTTTTAAATGCAAATAGCGTTTGGTTGAGGGTTATAGAAAAATTATCATTACTTATATCTCACATATATTATGTAACTATGAGAATAAAGACGAAATTTTCTTGTCTATGTTATCAATGCATAGGTTAAAAATCTTCAGAGCCTAAGGTTACGTGTAAGCAATGAGAGAGAGAGAGAGAGAGAGAGAGAGAGAGAGAGAGAGAGAGACTGGACTCTTGGCTTTAAAGGCAAGCGCAAACTTGAAACTAAAAGGAATTTAGACATAAAAACAACAGTAAACTGCTTATACAGTAATTATTATAAAACTATATTTATAAGTATATGGTATTTATAAGTCAAGCGAGAGATACTGTCATATCAAACTAAAAATATTCACAAAGCATAATAAAAGTATGAATAACTTATCATAGATATTGAAATACAGATATAACCGATGTGTGGTTGTGGTTGTAGTGCCTGGTATTATCAATTTTCGCGAAACTTATTACAGCATGCTTTGATTTTTCTTTTTCATACCAACTCTTTGATGATACGAATGTCAATTAAAAAATATCGATATATTATAACATAACAGATAATTTGATACATCGTAGAATTTATTTTCTTTTTTTAGCTTTTTTAAAACATTTTCTATGGATATATATATATATATATATAAGAAAAATCTATTATATTTTTATATTTCATTAAATTATATTTCAAAATTTTATTGCAAAAAAATAAGAAGAAAAATCTTACTACCAGTTGCAATGAATAAAATAAAATATTAAATTTTAAAGATTTCTTTGATAAAAATTTTAATATTAAAATGAATTTATATTCTTTTTTGTTTTATTATTATAAAGTTACTGCTTATTCCCTGTTTTAATGTATTATAATTGTAATTTAATTGCTTGTTTTCGCGCATAAATTTTAATGCATACCTCTTTTATCTTTTACACCACAAGTTTTTTTGGTATTAACTTTAACTCAAACTCATTTGAATACAAGAGATGCTTTTCATGTATTTATTCGTCTGCCTATATGAATATTAAAATATAAACCGAAAGAACACCCAAATCATTTTTTAAAAGTTGCTAATGGCATAAATTTTTTAAATGCCAACTTAAGGTCATTAATTTACTTTTATTTTCGCATTCCTCGAAAAAAATTTATTAACTCTAAATGATAATTATAAAAGACGCGCTAATTGACGTAAAATACACGAGTTAATAAAACATATCGCAAATGCAAATGTTTGTATTTTTAGTGAATGTACGTAAACAACAAATTAGTATAAAATTCGATTAATCGATTAATCGATTCATACCATTCACATGGTTAATGGCCCTCAGCCCTAAGAATACAAATAATCACAATGAAAAGGCCAATTGAATGATAATGGGATAATCTTATTTTTGCTTTTAAGTTAAACTAATCCTCTCCGAATTTGTCCGCAGATGCACTGTTACTTTCCAATTATGAAATTGATTTGATAAAAATGACAAATTCTCTGAATCAAATAAAATTTTTTTTTTCATTAATTCGAAACAAGCAAAAAAGAAGCTTGAGTTATAGGCAATAAAAAAGTTATCAAAATCTTGTTTAGAACGACGCACACCTTTAATTCCACATATGCTAACGTTGGTAAGCAAGAGAATCAAATCTCAGTAATAGGATAATTTCACTTTAAAGTTTTTTATGGATTCAATTGCTTTCACTTTCTGCTGTGTGATTTTTAGATTAATTTTTTCTCCTAACTAGTATTAATTTTTTCTCCTTATTGATAAGATCAGTTTCGCTAAACGGAAACGATTTTTTCTATTAAAAAAAATTACCTCCATATATGTAGACTCGTTTAAGTAATATATAGACAACTTTTTCTATTAATCTAGCCTTTTTTATCTTAGTTTTGGTGTAGTAATTTATTGGTTAGATTTATCTGCAGTATAATTGGATTAAGAATTCGGTACTAAAAGTGGTGAATAGTAATGAATGCGATGAATTTTATTAGTATTTTTTTTATCAATTATTATTACTTTAAAATCACTTCGAATCTATTGAAAGAATAACAAAATAAACAAAATTGCTTTTTCTTAATTAATTAAAATTTCATTAAAATGTTGTATTAATTTATTCGTTTGGCATTTTTTAGCGCATGAATATATATATGATATTATTACCGATAATCGTATGAGCAATAAATTTATTCCCTAAATAACTTTAAGAAACTATCTTCGACTCAATCTACTAGTAAATTAGATTATATTCTAGTTAAATATTTTTTTCCCTAACAAGAACAAGTGTTATATATATATATAATTACTTATAATATTGTATAACTCGATGTATTTTATGCTCAACTCAAAAATTCATTAATTTTTTATTTTTGTTTCTTCGTTTACTTTGTTTTTGTTTTGTTTTTGTTTTTGCTGGTTTTTTTTATATTTCACGTACATGTTAAGTATTTAGAGAGAAAATAAAACATTTATAATTGTTTATATTGTTTAGTTCGCAATTTTGCGAAAATAAATCATTTTGAAATATTATTGTTGCGTATACAAGTGCCGGGCGTTAAAGTGGTTTTGCATACCATTTATTACTGTGCGTAAGCGTTATCGCGAGTGTGGAATCGGAAAGTTTTTTGATTAAGGTAAGCATACCTTTGTTGTTAAATATTAACAATTTTTTTCAACCTTAGATAATTTGCAAGTTTTCTTTTCTTTGCTTTTTTTTCTTTCCTCGCACTCAGCATTTCGTGGATAAAAATAGGTGAGACAGAGTCGATGCCTGGAAAAAAGGAAACGGCTAACGATCGGATAAATATAGCGCACTGATATGCTACTTATATCGCGAATTTATTCAAATAAGACTTTAAATTAGCACTATTTTTATGTGCCCACAGTGTTTCTTTAAAAAAAATTATTAGACACACTACTTTTAGGGAAGTGAACATTATTATATACGGTATATAATAAATATATGAGTTAAATTTAAATACCTATACGTTATTAACATTAAAAATGCTATTATGTGACTTATACTGTATTTTAAATTCGCAATAACAATAAAAATATAATAGAATTTTTAGAATATGAAGGGTAATCAAAGGTGTAAGCTATGCTGTATGCATCTAAGATATACAGTATATGTATATGTGTTCAGATATATCTTAAACAGAGTGAGAGTACGCATTAAATGTGAACAAAATAATGTTACAGTATTACTTAACGCCAGAATCATTTAAAACCGGTTTATCATTACTTTGTAATAAACTCTGGTTTCTTTCGTACACACGGTTTCGCTGACAAAGCTTTCGATTATTTCGAACAGACTGGCAGTATCCACCAAAGCAGTCGCTGCTCGTCAATACGGTAGACTAGATGTTTAATTCGTAATCATAGGAGAAAAAAAATAAAAGTTAATATTTTTTTGAAACAATGAAAAATAAGTTTGATACAATAAACCTGTATAAAAATGGGTTCACACCGATAAATACCACCACCACTACAATCTCGAAGTTTGTGCTCTTCTTATTTTTGTTTCTGTTAATTACTACTAATTGTACTCACGGACAAACTAATGGTAAGTTTTTGTTTAGTTTTTTTAAGATTATTATTTTTTGATGCTTGTGTATAAAATTTTTTATTCAACTACTTTTACGAGAATATAAAACCATGAAGTTTGTGGTCATAAAAAATTATTAATATTTTTAAAATGTTATTCCCCGTTGAGTTTAAGTAAAAGTTGCAATGTCTATGTCTATCTATGTTAAAAGAGTCGAAATATAGTCTACACATATGATGTGTGCGTGTAAACCTAACGTTAAATGTATAGAATTCTGTACTAAATAGAAAATCGTAAAATCAGCAAACCGTAGTCTACAATATTATTTAGTTTCTAATTATTGCTAAGTAATGTGACGATATTACTTAATAAGTTTTAGGCCACAGAATAGTATAGCTATAGCTACAGCTGTAAATTACTTTTTTATTCAAAATTATTTCTATTGAAAAATTTATAAAATACTCAAAGTTTTCTGGTTTTAATTTAAGAGAACATTTTTATAAAACTTTTCCTATGAAGACATTTTTATCATTTTAAAGTCAATTACAATTGAAAACTATTAGCTCTTAAAACCAAAGTTTAAATCACCATTAGTTTGACCAAAAAAACTGCGATTTTTACAGCTAAAAAGTCACGATAAAACGGTAACATCATTAGAGCTCTCAAAGATCACACAATCTAAACAATAATGGGTTTACGAACTTAATTTTATTTGCTTTGATACGTTTCCGTGAATGAAAACGTATGGGAAACCATTGCCAGACTAGTATTAATAGCAACGCTTAGACTGCTTAGACTTTACACTATTAGGCGCTATATGTTGGGTTATGCATAATTTTTTAGTATTTTCAAGAAAACTAAGGTGTATTTTTCATAAATTAAAAACGGGTAGAAACACCTTTATCTCGAGTTTAGATGATGTAAAAAATATCTAATTAAAATAATCATGTATTTGCTGGCATTTTTTTTAAAAATCACAGTTAAAGTTCAATTTAAGCTTTTTTCAACTGAGCCTAACTTTGAAATTTTATATTATTTTTTTTAAAAGCAAATTATTAAGTATTTCTAGTTATTAAGAATTTAATTAAAGTGAAAACAGTGTGCAGCAATCAAAAGAAATTTCTAGACATCTTAATTTAATCAATATTTCAAAGCAAATCAACTAAATTTCAAAACATTTCCTCAAATTTTTCGATATCTTTTTTGCTGCTTTTTGCTCGTCAGTCAATATAAACATAAAGAAAAGCAAAATATTTGCAAAAATCACAAAATATTACTTATTTTAATTTCAAATACATTAATAATTAATACTTTATGAGATCGACATTTTATAGCAATTTAATTAACATACAAATCTGCAAACAACATCTTCATACAAATTATTTTAATGTGAATGTCTTTCAATCTTTTTTCAGTTAAAGCGCGTTGCACTGCGAGTTGAAAAAGCATTTACTTATTTCACGATTACATTTGTTTTCAGACACTAAAATATATTTTAACTTCTGATAAAATTTACATCTTACACAAAAATTTCAACGTTTTTTTTAAATCTTTTTTTTATTTGTTGACAGATTGTGACAAAGGTTTGTTCACATTTGAGTTGATCACTGGCTATGTATTTACCGCTCCCTCTCATGTATTATCTGTATTGCCTTCGGTCTTCAATTTGATCGATTGCTTGGAAAAGTGTCGCACAAATTCCACGTGTAAATCAATCAACTTTAAAACCGGATTATGTGTATTATTAACAACATCAACATACGAGAGCAAAAAAGCAGCGCTTTCTAAGTCACAGCATCCAGTGTTCACCACATTTGCTCAAAAAATTTGCTTAATTGGTAAGTTATAGGCGCGCAGCAAATTATAGTATTGTTTGCTAACTATTTTAAGAACCAATTTTCATAACTCAAACAATTTTGAACTCGAATTGAACAAAGTTTTTGCTTAATTATTATTGCACTTGAGCTCAGAGGTTAAAATGTGTTCTCAACACTTTAAAAAACAGATAATTGTAGAAAATAATTAGCTATCGATTACAAAGAAGAATTTTTTTAACGCAATTTTAATAATTATAGGGATATATACCAATTAGTTTAATTGGAATGAATGGCGTATCGAAGTATTAAGTTCAAATAAAAGCAATTAGACATTAATTACTTTTTTTCTGAAAACTGAATTATTTACAACTTTTAGATTGTGAAAGATGTTTCTTTCTAAAAAAAACAAATTAAAATTTTAGAATTCTCCTCAATAAAAATATTGTTTGGTTTGTTATCGAATAATCTTTTGCTATAAAAATTGAAAGAAAATTTCTATTAAGTCAATTTAAAAATTCAATTTTGTTAGTTTTTTAGTGGCATTCTCTATTAAGTGAATGACAGTAGGAATGAAAAGAGAAAGGAAAAGCCAAAAAATCAATAAAACTATTTGAATTATTTAATCAGAAATGTTGCCTTTCTTTGCTTTTTCTCTTTTCAAGTACTAATATAAGTAAATATTATTATTACCTTTCGGAACAGTTCAGTATACTTTGGAATAGGTTTTTACCTCTGTTCGCAGGGATAGTCAAAACTCATTCAATTATCTATAATTTGCGTTAAATATTCGTCGTTCAACATTCTCTAAAGTTATATGCGCTTAATTTTCTTATTTACTGCTATTTCTTTGTTTTATGTTTTAATATAATTTATTTTATGCGCGCAATTAAGTCAATGAACATTAAGTTTGTTGTTTTAATAATGATAAAATTATGAGCGACTCACTACATCGCTAACTAATTACACACTTGATTGATGACATTTGCGCATAGTTTTATTTACTAGTATTTAAAGCATCAAATGTAGTGGAGTATATTTAAAAGAGTTGGAGAGGAATTTGAACTTCAATCGCGATTTTCCCGACACAGACACACAACTTTGAAATTCTTCAAGACTGAGCTGTAATATTTCTCTCTCTCTCTCTCTCTCTCTCTCTCTCTCTCTCTCTCTCTCTCTCTCTCGCTCTCTCACTCACTCTCTCTCTCTCGCTCTCACTCTCTCTCTCTCTCTCCTTTCGCTCCCTCTCTCCTCTATTTACTAATAACGTAACATTTATTTATATGCAACTATACAACGACTGCTTTCTCGCTCACTTCCTATTTCGAACATAAATAAGAAATAACATTTATTTCGTAAGACACTAATAACTTTTTAAAGTTTTTTTGAGCATATAAGTAAACGTTAGGTTTCTGTTCTGTATATTTTTCGCCCATTTTAACATTGTCTCATTGATTTTGATTGGCATCTATCTTTAGGCGTGCCTTTGCACGTAAAAAATGATGGTCTAAGACTGAAGCAATAGAAATTTGTCATTTTTTTCGATGCTTAGCCAAAGGAGAGTGCAGGTTAAGTGATGCTTAATAAGCATAATGTCTAATTGAAGTCTTATTTTCGAACTAAAATTAGCCATTAGATACAAAGTTACACTCAAAAAAGTTAATAGACAAATATGTGATTATACGCGAACGACTTAACATTTTTCTAAGACAAACTTATAATAAAGCTTTCAATCATTTTCTGCACTACTTTATAATACTGTCTGCGCGACCTCTTGATCGCTCATATCAATCAAACAATAATAAACTAATAATAATAAATAATAATGTGGCAATTTTTTTTATTGGTAAATTAATTGCTATATAACGAAGAATAGCGTTTATAAGATTTTTTACGACTGGAAGAATAATTGTTTAGGAAAAAAATAAGAATAAAATATAATGGCAATAATAATAATAATAATAATAATGTTTGTAGATAAGAAAAACTCATGCAAAAATGGATGGGCCTTTGAGCGTGTGATTGGCTATAAGTTGAAAATGTTGGATAAAAAGAAAATCAAAGTGTCGTCGAAGAATGAATGCATGCAATTGTGTTTAGACGAGACGGCGTTTGAATGCCGTTCATTCAATTATGACAGCGATAACCATCAATGCTTTCTCTCAGATATGAATCGGCACATAATCAACGCTAATAATGACGTGCATCTGCGGCAATACGGACCGTCACTTTCCAGTGTAGACTACTTTGAGAATAACTGTATACAAGGTATTCAAGCCGTGAATCAGAATTAATGACTATTTTTTTCTCAGATAATTTTTAAGAGTTTAAAACTACTGTAACTCCTTTTGTGAAAAATTTACTCATGTCTAGAGCCGATCAAGTTTTGCGATTTCCGTCGAATTAATGGCAGAATTCTTAAAACAGTGGATTCAGTTTACACCGACATTCACACACTTTCGGATTGCAGAGAAAAATGCTTAAATAGTCCATATCATTGCCACTCATTTGATTTCAGTGATCCATCCAATAACGTCTGCCGAACCAGTCATCTAAACAAAAACTCTCTGACGCACATCGAAGACCCATATCTTACAGTGAATGGTGCGGTCACTTATGAACTGGCCATGTGTTACAATGGTATGAATAAATGTTAATTTCTTAAAACTGTTTTTAAAAAAGTGAACATAAATAAAGTTAATAAGTATTTTTGTAATCATTTTTTTTGTTCAGTTACGATCTCATGCCGCGCGCGTGAAATGGTTGCCAAAGTTAGAACAAGTAAATTATTTAATGGGAAAATTTACGCCAAATCAAAGCCAAATTACTGTGTTAACGATATTAGTAATAGCTTAGAGTTTGACATCAAAATGCAGTACAACAACGGCGACTGCGACGTGAAGCAGTCGAGTCCTGGCCATTTCACTAATGACATTGTTATTCAGCATCACGACATGGTTGTGACCACTAGAGACTTAGCGCTAGGAGTTTATTGTAAATTTGATATCGATAATGACACCATTTCTAATGTCGACCTCGCTATTGACGGGTAAGAGAGCTTTTTTTTCCATAATTATGCACTTGTTTTTTTCGTCGTATGTGACTTTTTATGCAACATTATCTTAACTCTACTGATGCGAAATAAAACTAGTCTGAATTCACTTATGAGTTCATTTTGTTAATCTTTAAGAATGTATTAAATTTTTTTGGAAATCGCTATTTCTTCTATGAAATTAAATGAAACAATAATTTTAGAATTGTGAAATTTTTTTGTTACAAATTTCATGTTTGAGAAGCATTCCGTCAATATTTTAAATTATTTGAAAATATTTTTCCAAAATTGAACGGCAATAAATTAGAGGCATAAAGAGCCGTGAGCTTAAAAATCTTATTTCACTGAATTGTTAAGTACTTTTCAATTTTTAAAATTTAAATTAACCGTCTATTTATAAAATTTTATTGAAAATATTTGGTGTTTGAAGTGTTTAAATAATAATTTATTTAATAAGTTTAACGATGTCGGTGGTTAGCATTGGAGCGGCGGCGCATATTTTATAATCCCACTATTATTAGACTTTCAATAAATTTTTTTCGCATAAATTTTTCGCTAGAAAACAGAAATTCCAGTATTAGCATAACATTTGTCTAATAATAAAACTTAAATATTAGGTTTTCAAACGCCCTTTAAATATTACGTATGCACGAATGCTCTATTCTGATAAATGTGCATAATTTGTAAATGCTTGACAGTTCAAATTTGTTGAAATTTTTTTAGTCTACTATAGATTACCATCTAAAATAAAAGAGAATTGATAAATATGTAACTAAAAAAATCTTGTTCGAGATGTTTTAAAGTCTAAGATTTTTAAAAATAATACTTTGCTGTACTTTTTCTCATGTATGATATCACACACTACCACTTATTCTACTTCAGTATAGTTCTGATTACTGCTTGTTATTATTGTTTTGACACTTATCAGAAAAAAAAACTTTTCCAACAACAGAGAGACCTACAATCAGTAGTATTCTCTAAAACATAATTAAGTATTGCAACTACAATTGAAAAATATTCATAAAAATCATAACCAGTGTCTTTTTTTAGTGTTTTGTAGTATCTGTTTCTTTTTTATGTTTAAGAACTTTTTCAGTAGCAATAGTCTTTTATGACAGCCAATAATAATTATTATTATGGCTTTGATTATGATTATTACCGATCATATAGTAAAGAAAAAAGTTTTATCTCACGCTAACAGTCGAAAATGAAAACCAAGAGTTCTACTAAAATGTCTAAAAAATACCTTTAGCTATATTTTTGTTTTTAAGTATAAAGTTTTATTAACGCATTACGGCTATAATAGTTGGTTTAAAAGATAATAAGATTAAGAAAGAAAGAAAGAATTGTCTGTGCGAAAATTTTTTTATTTCCAAGTCAACGTATTTATTATATATTGCATACGTATATATTGCTAAAATAAAATATGTTCACGAAAAGCTATTTTTCTATCGTTCTTTCATTTGACCATTTAACAAAAAGTTTTATTGTTTTCGTGTGATTGGCAGGGGCTTAGCAGAAGTGTATTTCGAAAATATAATGCAGCGAATTTTTCAAACTTCTTACGTCTGTTCTGTGTTATTGGACAGAAGCTGCACAATAAACTGGGAAAAAAGTTGACAGTTGTCATGTAAATTACAATTAAAATTACTGTCCTATCGAGTGTACGCATAGTTTTCTATGTTTTTATTAGCTATTATTTCGAGAAGTAAAGATGTTATCGTATAGTACTTCGAAGAACCGAACCGAACCGTAACTTTGAGTTCTTAACCCTAACCGAAGAATTGTGTGGACAAACCGAACCGAACTGATATTAAACCCGATAACCCGAAAACCGAGAGCAAAAGTTTTTTAAACAAATAAAGCCCGAGACAATCCGATAAAAAGATTTTCTCATAATTTTTTATGTAAATTAATTTTAAATATTTTCCAAATAAAATTTATGTTTGTTTACTAAT